>ML213688.1:0-62478 GCA_004379715.1 Crucibulum laeve
GACCTCGGCACTCTCTTAGTAGATTGTGTTGACGTGCCTGACACATGCAGTGAACAGAGTCAGGGAGTGCAGAGTAGTATGTGAAGGGTGTGGAGTTGATGATAATGTGTGGAGTTCAAGTTGCCAAGGCATGGACATAACACATAGCCATTGAATCTCTGCTCCAGCTATTGAACCCAACACTCTCATTCTAGAATCATCCTTTGCACCTGCAAAGTGTTGTGCTACCCTCAGCAACTTGCCATACATTCAATTCTCTCCCAGTGGCCCTTGAAACAGATTTGGTAACCATATACATATCCTATCTATGCTAAATACAGGTTTTGGACTGGGTCTAACATTATACACATAGTACTCATATTTGCCAAGCCAACTGCATGCTTACTAGGGTGCCTATTTTCTAGTATAAATACAGTAGTTAGTTGTATTCTGTAATAGTCTTTGGCTGGTCATCTCTTCCCATCAATACAAGGCTCCTACCTCTATTCTCCTCCACTTCTCACTCCTCACTAAGTTGATAGTTTGCATATTGACCTTGGCACTCTCTATTCTGGTAGATTGTGTTGATGTGCCTGACAATAGTTAGTGGTTCTATTCTGTAGTCTTTAGCTGGTCATTTCTTACTGTCAATACTATTTGCTCTATAATTCTCTTTCCTCATTCCTTCTCTAAAGTTGATAGTTTGCATATCAACCTCAGCACTCTCTTATATAGATTGTGTTGATGTACTTGACAATCCCACTGTTGAACAAATTTCCCAGGATTAAATAAAGTATTAAATTTCGCAGGGTTCAGAGGTCAGTTTTAACCACTTCACACACTGTAGAACCTTTTGCAAGGTCTTCCAAAGGTCCGAAATCACATCTTGACTTACAAGAGCCCAGCCTTAAATAACATCATAATCATCAGAAAGTCTAACGGGATATGTTTGCATTACACTTTTATTTGCCCTCGGGATATATATTTGATTTTTGTAACAAAAAAAATGGTAAATTTAACGAAGAACAAAAAGGAACACAAAGAAGAAAGAATAAAAGAAAGAATCAGTATTAGAATTGGTATTGTATCAGTATCAGTATCAATATCAGTGAGTAAATAGGCATTGAATATGAAAATATCAAGTATCCATAAGAAGAAAAAGATGAAGAAAGGGACAGGAGGAATGGAAGGGGAAATGGGGCATTAAGAACAAATATCGTGGCATAACATAAGTAGGTCGTAAGTTTGGTATTCGATTCAATTGGGGGGTAATATTGGTTTTCTGAGAGGTTGGTGGTTGACATCCAGGAGTGAGGAGAGGTAACTGAGGACAGACGGAGCAACTAAAAGATGCGAGTAAGGTTCCTTACGCCTTCCCAATCACCGATCCTTCCCTCGCCGCTAATTGCTGCTGCTGTTGCGGTGGTATTCCCATCTGTCCCAAAGACCCCACCGACCCACTCCCAGCCCCAATCAACGCCTCCAACCTCTCCTCCAAACCCATCCCCAACCCCTCCCTCTCCCACTCACCGCCAACATCATCCAGCATCGCGATCGAGTCCCTCTTCCCCGCGTGGCTCAACCCACCCGTGGCAGGCCCAATCGGGAACCCCCTCAACGACGTCGTTGCGCTGCCTGCTTGGCGGGGGGAAAGGCCCCCATGCCCAGAAGCGGATATGGGCGAGTTGACGGAGGATCCGAAACCGGTGGAGGAAGGGGAGAGGTTGGAAGAGACGGAGGGGATGTGTGGTGGAGGTTCGGAAGTTGATGCAGAGGTAGTTAGCGAGGAGAGGGTTAAGGTGCTTGCGGGTGTAGATGAGAGGAGATCGGAGTAGGACATGAATGACAGGCGTTTGGTTGGTACGTGGGTGGGTGAGGGGGGGTTCGCTGTGTGGGATGCTGTTGGAGAGACTAAGGAGGCCGGGGAGAGGGGCGCGCTAGTTGGGTTCGAAGAAATACCCGATGACAAGGGGGAGAGGGGGGACAAAGGCGAGAGAGGGAGCGAAGTGGGAGGAGAGGGGGAAGATGATGGAGATGCGGAGGCGGGAAGCGGGTGTGGGGGGTGTTCGAGTGTGGTTGTTGTTGGTGATTCTAGATCGTCACCTTGGTTGGAAGAGGTGGTGGAGAAGTACGCGGAGGTGGGTGTTATGATCGCTGGTGTCGTGCTTGCGATAGCGGTGTCATCGCCCGTTGAAGCGGTAGTGGTTGTCTTAGGGCTGACAGCACTCGAAACTACATGCGCACTACTGGGGCTCAGCGGCGAGGGTATGTTTAACAATAGTTGGTTTCCCTGCCCTCCTTGCGCTTGAGCGCGATTCCCAAGCGGACTCGGGCTCCGGCTCCTCAAACTCCCAATCGGGCTCGCGAACCCACTTCCGCCTCCTCCCATAGCCAATCCCCTACTAAACAAAGGTGAATTGGACAAATTGGACAGATTTGCGGGAGCGACGATGGCCACATCCCCGGGCCCGGTACCGTCAGGGTCATCCATGCTAGTAAGGATAGCTGCGGCACTGTCGAGAACGGAAGGGACACTATGCTCGAGCTGCTCGGTGGCTTTGGCGCGGGGGATACGGTGGGGATTTGCCGGTAGGTGCGGGGGTGAGGGTGGGGAGATGGGCTCGATGTCGCGTTCGAAGATCGCAGATGAGGAAGAGTGTCTAAGGTGAAGGGTTAACATGCTAGGTAGTAAAGTGGGAATGGAAAAGACGTACACGGAAGTAGGCGACGAAGGGATGGAATTGGGGGAGCGGGATCCGAGGCGGGCATCGGATGTGCGGAGATGCTGCGAGGAGCGTTTGGTCGCTCTGTGGTGGGTATCCTTGGAAGATGAAGGGCTTAGCACAACGTTGGACGTCATATGCCGCAAGTCGACGGGGGGCACTGTGGTCGTCGTTGTCGTTTGCGAGGAGGGGGTAGCTGGGGAGAGCGCAGTTTATGCGTCAGTAACCGCTACACGTCTCCACTACGTAGTAATACGGCACTCACGATGGATGAAGAGATTCTCGGGAGAAACGGTAGACATTGCTTACGATGAGCAGACGATGAAGAGACGATGAGGACGAAGAGATGAAGGATGAAGATGGCGACGGTGGAGTGACTGCAAAATGCGAGAGGACTTGTCCAAGAACGTTTGACGCACAAGATCCAAGAAGATGCCACTTGACAATGCCAAATGGGGGCCTGGGCCCCAGCTCACGTGCACGGACCCACTACTGTTCCCGGTCCGGCGATGCGATCATCCTTCCTAACTGTCCACTCACTTCCATCGCTGCAATCTGTCACCGTAGTGAGGGTCTTTTTGCATCTTCTTCTATGCAATCTGTTGGTGGTTATAATCATCGCTTTCTGTGATCCTTGATTTTCTTTTCCCCCTTTCCTGTACGAGGACTGGAGACGGATCATCTTTGGGCCTTTGGCGACTGCGTCGGACGCAGTACATTCTACATGACACAGGTCTGCATATGAACACTCCAGAGGAAACGGGATTATCGAAAGGACAGGCACCGAGGGGCGGACTTTGCGGGATTGGCACGCCTTCATCAGCTAAGTAGTTATCTATAATAAGCTCCATATCCGACTGCCCCTAAGTGTTCATTCTATCCATGGATAATGACCTTCTTTTATCAGTCAAACAACACCTCGAAGGATCACCCATCTTTTATCGCGGATCATCAACAATCTTTCTGTCCGCCACTGCCAGTCACACTTTTAGGAAAGTGAGCATTGTATATGGAAGTTGAATTGAATTCATCGGATTCCAAATCATCTCATCACACTCTATTCTCGTCTATGCGCCTGTCCTAAACTTCTATTTCATTTCGTCCTCCATCCTCCATCCTCCATTCTAAACGTCCGCCTGGACCGCAAGACAGCAGCGTCGTACTTCAAGTTCTTGGCTGATATTTTTCAGCTGTTCCCGAGAACCCCGAAGTTATCATTATTCCTCAAGCGGTCCTTGAAGATTTATTTTATTTTAAAATTGTACAGCTCTTCAGTGCCTCCTCCTATGAAGTGTTCTCTGGATGAGTCTTTATGATTGGAAACCCTCGTGTGTCTAGAATCATTCTCAAGGTCGTCTTCCATCTATTCGAGTTTCTTGATATCCATCCATATCTCAAAAGACCGAAATATTCTGCCTTCATGGTTATAAACTAAACCAACAACTCGCGTCAGCAGTGACATCGTACGAAGCTCCTTACTTCGGGTAGGATTCTCAGTTATGTCCCTAATTCTTTCAAATGCTCATTTTAATGCTACAAGTCTCGTAAACGAGCTTCCCAGGACACCATCGAAGCGGAATACAACTACCAGCAAATGTCTACCAATGCAACGACGAAATTTTACTAGTAGACAGTGATACTTTGGACTCCTTCGATAAACCAACAGCTAAACCAAATTCAGCTCGAACTTCGAGTCCAAACGCGCTTGGAACGATCGACAGCCCCTCCAGGGGCTATTCCACCTGCGTTGTCGTGTGCTCCCACTTTGACTACAACTCGGACCCTCAAGTTGTCCTTCGTCCGGGACTTCCCTGGCGATAATTCCCCTACCTTACTTGTATAATACTACTATAGCTCGGTAGCGTAGCGGTCACCGCCTCGTTTGAGCCGTGCCAACAGAGCACGCGCGATAGCTCTGTTCGACTCAGAGACCAGGCACTGTGGTACCTTCTTCCCACATTTTGAAATCTACTACGCTTTTTAGTGTGCACGACTATCCTACTTCCGGGACTCATTCCGGTTTCTTCGAGGAGATAAAAGGGCTATGTACTGGGCTATGAATTACAAAGAGAGTTTGAGTTTTGAGGCTAGCTTGATGCTGGAAAAGTTTGAATTGATGAAACGGATCTGCCTCGTATTAAGATTTTGGACTAGTGACTTTTCGAATTTGGTCGTGTGGGGGTGCGAGAGACGAGGAAATATTGGAGGGGATGATGCGGAGAGAGCAGAATCAGTATCACCTACATGGCACAGTGCTCTAGGAGAGGCCCCGCTAGCCAGAAAAACGAGGGAAGAGCGCGTACCTTCCTGTGGAGTTAGTCATAGAAGCCAACATTCGACAAAGTGACGAACTAATATCTGGCAGAGCAATGTTGGGTATTGAGCATGTGGATGTCCAGTATTATTACATGCTTTCGCACCTGAATTGGTTTGAGGATCTCCCAACCCCCATGTAAATATTTCGAACGCACCGTTTATCATCGCCGCCGTTTGTAGAGTCTCCAGGAGGTGGACTCCGTATAATAGCATATGAGCTGGAATCCGTCTTTCTGGAATGCTACGTGGTATGTTTATGTAGACGGGCGGAGATTAGTGGGATACAAGAGACATTTGGAAGGACGTTAGTTCCACTGACTTGCGCGAAGAGCATGTCCAAGAGACCCTAGTTGAAGAAATGGCTAACAAGCTGTATATTCGATCGTCAGAACAAGCTGGAAAGAATAAATTCACCAAAGGGCCAGAGCTTCATGGAAGGAGGGAAAGTACATCAGCATAGAATTCAGGCTACATCATAATAATCAGGAGACCAAATACATACAGGGAGGTAATTCTTCAGTGAATTCATAAGGATGAATAGAAGTTTTCATGTAATAAATGTTGAATAGCCCTCATTTACTTGTAGGGAGCTTGAGGTGGATTGAATTTATACTCTGTAGTCCGCTAACCGAGTGGGATGGTCATGAAAGCTCCTACAACCCAAGCAGTTCAGATGACCCAAAGATAAGTGATAGAAATAAACCAACAAAGGCTTCTGAACAACCTGATGGAATATGCATTATATCTTTGACATCGAGATATTAGCAATGGTAAGAAAGTCACTAGAACAGTAGTACCTTCGTAATATTGTAAATATACTAAAAGTAGGTGTTGCTCTAAAAATAGCTCCATCGTTGAAGCTTGAAGAATATATTACTACGATAATCCATAGAAGCTGTATTTAGTACATGTAATAGCATGTTATAGGTTAGAATAGATAGTAGCTAAAGGGGTTTACAGTGTGCACCAATACAGTTTTGATTACTTCGAATTATTCAATGTCAAGGTAGAATCGACTTCGATGCCACCCTACTTTCTTGCCTAATTTCGCTTTCTTTCTTTTCTAAAGGATTCTTCTTTTTTGGTGAAGGGTCAGAATTCTATAATTTGTTAAACTGGATCCCGGATATCACAAATCGAGTGCCCAATAACTCACCTGTGCGAACCGTATACTGCTCATGTCGTCCCAATTCTTCACCTTTTCCGAGCTATTACCAGTTCCTCGCGTACTCATGTCCACCTCCATATCCACATATACATCTACACTGTCCGTCTGAGTCGCTCGCATCGAACAACTACAGCAACCCCCAGCCCCCATCGAGCGGAAGACACCGGTTGCCAATGTGTCATTACTCACCGCTCCGCGGCCAGATCCGACACTTGTATGTCTACCAGGAAGTATAACGAGTCTACTATTGAGCAAGACTAACATTGAATTTGAATATAATTTGGCCATATTGACACAGAGTGCGGTGAAAAACGGGCCGAAATTGCCTTCATGATACATAGCGAAGTACAGCCCCAGGTCAGCGATGGAGAATGCGGCTGAATGTGACCATATCACTGTGAATATAAAACACTATTTTGAAGGCTTGGAATCATACCCGTGAGAACGCCAGAGCCAATCAGAAGCTTTACCACACGACATAGTAGCGCTTGAGATGCGTCAATTCCAGTTTTCGTCTTCGATAACTACGTGGCCAGAATTTTCAGTACTCACAAGAACAGTGTCCAGTATGATGAAACCGAACGTACATAATAGCACATATATGCAGCAATGACAATATCACATGTGCTGCTAATGACAGCTCTGATCTATGGACGAGTCGTCAGATACTTCGACCTTCCTTGTTAAGTAGCACAAGTACCGCTTGCGAGATGAGAAATGGTTTCGACCTTCGCAGCGACAACCAATCTTGAGCTTCTTGGCCGACAACCGTAGTTGTCAAAGCAGCTCCTAGTTGTGCGAGTGCCATCTGTACGGAATATAAGTGAACACCCGATAGTTGACAGCTGAGTAGCCATAATTTGCTTACCACCACAATAAACAAAGGGACTATTCTCGCGAATCTTGATTTACATTTAGATTCAAGAAGAGTACCTATCCGGTTGGCATAGAATATTTCAACAATACATGCAACTATTACAAGCACAGAATAATTAGTGGATTATTGAATGGCAAGAAGAGATCACTCACCGATACCACTCATCAAAGGCATCGTAACCCAGCTTAAATGCACGCTTGTCAATCTTGTCATTCTTAGGTTATCCTCTAATATCAATCCCCGCGCGAAGGCTGAAAATGCATCATGTGCAATTAACACTGTTTGTGCCACCTCTAGGAGGTAGGTGCAATATACAAGAATTTTAACTTGAGGTTTGTCGTTTGGAAATGCCAAGTAGTATGTATCTGTAAACCCGACCACTAGTATCACGATTAGCTCCTTAGGAAAATTTGTTCGATACATACATGTTTGGACTGAAAGAACTCCAAAAAGACCCCAATTAATGAGGTATCCTATCAGCTGAAATATGGATATTAGTTACTTTGTAATTTTATTAACATTTACATGCGCTATCAGCACTAAACGCACCAAAGGTCCCACCCTAAAATATAGGAACAGTCTTTGAGCATTTTTTTTTTACAGAATCGGACTCCGGAGAAACAACACCCACAATGAGAGCAAGTCAGGTTCTGTTGAAGACGTCGACATCATGTAACGAACGTTGGTAGTCAAGCCAAGGGGTCGAGAAAAGAAAGAACCCGGGGTTTCCCAGCTGTCTCTTTATGTGGAGAATTCATCAGTTGATCAAGCGTCTATGGTCCCGCACCATGTCCAAAGCTGTGCATCGAACTGCCGAAGAAAGAGGTTTCGGACGGAATGCCGCTTGACAATTTTCGGAGTTAGAAAAATAGGCAGGGATAGGAGCTTTTTTATTCGGCAGTTAGAGATGGCCGTTGAAGATGAGCGCTCTGATGTTATCCTGACTCAGCTGAATGTTCATATGGGGGTTGAGTGATGTGATGCGCAGGGATTAGAAGGCACGAGCCTTGATCAATAAGTCTTGATGACTATGTATGGACGCCAATAGCTTACGTCTGTCAATCGTCTATGCATGTGTAAAATGTCTACCTCCCTCAGTCAGATAATCAGTTTGAAAATGATAAAGAGCCAGCAATGCTGCGCGGCTTGTGAAATATACCTGTGGATCATACTTACTGGCCTTGCTTCCATTGAACATTCAAAGGTTGCTCTGGAAATAAACCTATCACGAAGAGTGATTAGTACGTTAAGTTCCATCATGTATATGGGATCCAACACTGACAAATTGGCCCCAAATAGATGAACCCATTAATAACCATGCGTCAGGGTGTATTTTTGAAAGAGAAACAAGCAAAGAGAACAGCATATCATATCAAGAATGTGGTCCGACGCCAAATGGCTGTAGCGTTACTAGTTTCTTGATACATCTATCTTTATTGTTGATGCTCTGCTTTATACTAGTAGCACAGTGCAAATTTGTGAGATTACCAAGTCGCGCAGTAGGTCATAGATCAAGGTAGTATGCCTGGTACCATAAATCAAAGCTACCTGTTCAATACCATCAGTGATTACGAAGGTCACTAATACATATACATGCATATAATCGGTTGCATGAGATTGTAATTTTCGTAGAATAGAAATTAATCTTACCAGTTACGGGTTCGGTTCCAACAGTTAATTTTGAGGCCTCTAAGGAGTCTCACAAGTATATTATTGGTAGATCGAGTTTGTGCACCGGACATGGCTTTTGACAGCTGTTGGTCAAGAGAACAGTCGATGTTAATCAAGTGTATGAAGGGGCGAGATTGACTTACGTAGGATGCCATGTGTATAGGATGCCATGTGTAAAGCAATCAAAACATCCCGCACCGAGTTCATTCCATCGCGGATCTGCAGACGATTAGGCTTTGCTCTACACTCTCGTTGAAGGACATAGGCTTACTCCTTGTCCTCTCAGCACCGCGGTCGAACCTAGCTTTGACCAATCCCCAGTCTTAAAACCCGTAATGCTGACGACCACCGCCGCCCCACACTGAAAAAACAGCTATTCAAAGTCAAATGTACGCCTTCATATATGGCAATGAGAAAAATGATCAAGTCGTGTAATTGATAATCATGGTTTGATTTGAAAGGATGCGGATTCTATAACTTGACTAAAATACTTGGATAATACATCCTACCAGGAGAAAGAAAAGAGGCGTTAAGTTGTAATAATGGTAAGACGGGTGATGTCAGGTGCTTACCGACGCGGCGACGCCACTCGTTGAGGGAACACTTACTCACAAACCAAGTAAAATGAACAACCATTATAAATTTGGGATCGCCGAATCCAAGGGCCCTACCGGTACTGGCTGTGCAGCTTTTACCTAGTATGTAGACACCATATACCAAAAGTCGGTAGTCGCCGTCCATCAATCTGGAATATCAGGCAGTATACTAGATATCCGAGCATATAATATCAAGCACGACCACATTGCTAATACAGAGGAAATAGCACTTACAGACTTTAACCGATAGTACTTCGAAATTAGATCCCAATTCAAAAGATATTCTACAAGCTGAAAAGTCACGTCAAGTCAAGTAAATACGCCAGGAATTTGAGCTTTAACACCTTCCTAATGGTTCTTGTCTGAAACTAGTCGTCAGTAAAATAACTTGAAGCGACAGAGGGAGGGGCTTCATAGAGAGGTAACAGAATAGCGGCAATGAGGTATAAGATGTTCTGCAGTGCAAAGTTTTGCGGAGAAAGGGATGTCGGATTTATACGATAGCCAGCAATACGCGCTCATATCGACCCCTATATAATCAAAATTCGTAAAGTGATTATCACTGATGGGTCGATGGCATGCTTACTGCATATATCTCGTGCGCAAAGTTTCTCCGCTAGTGTGCCTTCCCCACAAGGTCTCTAGCATCTTCTGAGTGGTTATTCGACAGCCACGTGCAACCAAAAATATAACGATCTGAGACGAATACTAACTACCTGTGATCCGAATGTGTAGGAAGGTCTATAAGCACGGAATTCAAGACGCGCTAGCAAGATCCAAATCACTATTTTCTCCGAGTGCCGGTTCCGTGACTGCCCTCCGCATGAAAGTCTTGTAGGGAATCATAATAAGATGGGCTCATTCTCGAGCGTGATTTAGACTGGAAGTAAGTCGAACTGGAGATATGAAAAGAGAAGAGAAAATGTGTGATATTCAATACATGATTTAAGTAAACAAGACGTTAAAGTTATTTATCCCGGTGGGAAATGATACTCAAACGCTGACTAATGTTGCTGGTTATCCTCGAGCACTTCTTTCGCATGTTCCTTCGCGCTCTCAGATACATGAGGATCTTTGAAGAGAATAAGCAGCGTTTTAATAGCACAGCGACACTGGAGACGTACTCTTCAGACTAGCTTTATATCCTCCTATAATTCGGTGCTCTTCCTGCTCCGAGAACTGACCGCTTTCTAGGATATCCGACTTGGCGCTTCGATTTGTATCGGGATTAGACATGTCTATATCAGGCTCTATGTTAAATCACCAACGTCGTAAAAAGATGTACAGAGCACACCTTCTGCATCATCATGAAGGCCAGAGCCCTCGCCTATCATGACCTGGCCGACGGCGGTGCGACTGGATTTCTGAGACGAGGATCCCGAGCTATCGAGTTTACCCATCTCTTGGAGACGTTCAGTGGCGCGTTGTTTTGCCTCTTGAGAAACGTTGGGCCTGTTGATGGTGGCTTTGAGACCAGCGGCAACGCGTTCGGGGTTCTTCCCTTCTGCCACACAGAATTTAGGACGCTGTAGAAGCGAGAAAAATAGGGCGCACGACTCATTGTTCGTAGTTTTGGGCGTAGTGAGTTGGTTCGATTCTAAGGGCGTGATAGTTGTCGACGTAGTTGGCGGAGAACTGTAAAAAGATTTTCTGGTATTATCCTTAAGGTGAGACATTATTCGTTATACTGTATAGTCCTGCTATGTCCAATACAATACCGAAGAGTATACATTGATATACGTCACACGGCTTCCCATATGGAGTGTCCGTGCCATCCCGGGCGTTCCAGACCTCTCAGTGATCTTGGCGCCTCTCATGGACTTAGCATACGAGCAGAGATGTAAGAGCTGTATGATAGTAGGAAAGGCTGTAACACGTCTTGATAAAAAACGACTTTAACCTATATCGAGATTGGAGATACTTGATATGAACATTTAAAAGAGCATTCAAAAATATTCAGATCCTACCTCAAGATTTGCAGATATTCCGTGCGAGGCGTCCAAATGTGAGTACATAGGCTTATCTTGAGAAGTAATGCGACGGTAAGTATCATAGATGGTTCGTATTAAATCGGAGGACCATGTCGGATGGCTGATACGGCGAGCTCAGACAGCTGAGTCTTCCAACAGGCAATATTGACAGGAATGATGGAAATAGCACATCCAGGAAGTGCGGTGGAACGTTTAGCGTTTAGCGTATAGGAAAATATATCAAGTATGGCAGGTTGAAGCGGACAGCTCAGGGCGTATGTTTCCTCGCGTTCGGCCATGAAGCTCCTAGGACCTTCTTTTTGAAAGATGATCTGTTCTTGCATATCTGCATCGGCCGTGACATAGACAATCATAAAACTTCAGATCATTACAATATCAAGCAGCCACAAGATATCAAAGCCCCAATGTGACAGTTTCTGGGATAGCACAGAAGATAAATTATCTTTCCGGAGCTCTTGCACAATAGAGGTTCAAAGATTCACATATCGGTCCAGGAGAGTAGAAGTCAGCCGATGACCGTCGTAGATGGGACCAAAAAGATAGTTAGGTACCAGAAGCTCATATGCGGATTGGCCGAGAAGTCGTTCAATATAAGGTCGATCCGCTGAGAAACGTAAGGATGACGGCAGTCGAAAATGGGAGCGTCGAACCGCCCTTGATTCGGTTCCCCGAACTTGGTTCCAGGAACCTCAGTTCCTTTGAGCTTGTTTGCCAACACCAATCGGCAAATCCCGGTTATCGATCTCATCGTTGTCTGTGTCTTACTTAATGTGACGGTCAAGGTCACTACAATGCATTCACTCTGCCACCTTCGTCATATTTACTGATTTTGTTTATATTCTGTACCACCGCCTTCATAATACTTACATATTCTGTTACTTATTTACAAGTTCTATTCTCCACCTTTTGTTTCTCATATATATTTGTTGTCTACACTGTAACACTCCGTCGAATTAATGCACACACTCTTAGTTCCTGACTCCCATCTCGTTGGGCCTGCGCTGCTACTAAGGTCCTCCAGTTCAACCTTAGCCATTTCCATAACACTTAAGAGATAATATACCATCATAGCGCTTCAAATACACGGCAAAGACTCTACTCCAATACGTATGCAGTATTTACATTTCTAAATGTCAGACCTGACTCCTCAACAATAGGTAACAGTCTTTACTCGAGAGCTCGGACTTCTTCCTTCATGGTTATATTCTGCACGATGTTCATGTAAGTGAGTTCAAGCGTCCTGATAATCTCGTAATGATTTATGTTACAGGCTATGGGACACACTATTACAACAATTATTTATTTTGTGACATATGGCCCGTAGCCTGCCGACAATATTATCCTGGCCTTCCTTCAGCAATATAGATAGCAATGCATCACTATAGAGGCATTTCTCGCTGAACGCATAGGAAATATGATGGTGCGTGCGTGGTGTGATTTCTTTCATTCTCTTTCATATTGCGTGATACTGATGACTATTGATAGGGTCTCTGCAACAGATTCTGCTCCTATATATATAGGATTTTGACTTTCGGTATCATATCCCAGAATGGTCTGCTCGGCTATTGCTAAACTGTGATCTTTTTTGGGGCGTTTTTTTCTTACACAGTTTATTATGAAACTTGAACAAGAACAATATCTCGAGCTTAAACATGATATTGTTGATCTTGTGTTGATTAGTTAGAATATATGAAACCAGCATGTTAAGAGAGAAACGAATGTATCCCCTTAAGATTAAGACTAACGTTGAATTGTGTAACGGAATAAAATAAGGTAAAGCTCAGTCAGAATAGAGATTGACTTTATATATCGAGACGTAACAACACTTAACGGAATAAAATAAAGTAAAGCTACGAAGATAATCAGTAAGAGTGAAATAAAATAAGTAAGTACGTTGTAACTTACCTCAGTCAGAATAGAGATTGACTGAGGTGTTTCTACGCTATCTACGAGTCTTTTATTCTAAAAGAAATAATAAAGGAGTATCTACTGTAAGTAGATACTAACATACTAATCATATGTTTCTAGGTAACGAAGCCCGAGTAATAAATACGTTGCGATCTTCGTCTAAATAATAAGTGGGTCAATATTAGGAAATCCGAGTGATGCTTAAGGGGCGGATGAAGCGCGAGGGACGGTTTGTATTTCCAACATTGTGGTGTGCAGCTATGGTACATTAATTCTATGATGTTGAACACGCCAACGCGTCTTCACGCGGATGGAACATAGAAGCAATGATGGGGACCGAGGGCTAACGCCGAAGGCCCTGGGACTTTGATCCCGGGACTTCAATGTGGGCGGTCGGACATTCTGTCGAAAATAATGCCCGCTTCCATTTAGGCGTTTATTGGCCCTTGTTTAATTCTGACGTACTTGGCACACCATCGAATTTGCTTACACTGACAGTCGTGACGAATCCTTTAGGTTTCCTATGCATTTCGTCAAGTATAATCAAGTCTATTCAAGTTGGAGCCTATATTAAACTACTAAGACAACATGACTAGGAAATAGCGTCGCTTCTGGCAAGCCAAGGTCAGATGGGAGCATCGTTTTCATGAAGTCCCTCCTCCGCTCGCGTTTTCGCGGTTCCCCGCGCATGATGGTCTATAAACATGAAATGTTAAATCAAGCTGACGACTAGGAATAAGGTCGAAAGCTCACTCTGCTTGGTCGCCTGGTAGCTACTCATCGCCGAATTCTTCCCAGTCTTTTCGTTAGCCTCTTTCCCCATCCTATATTTTCCCATCTGGAATTCCTCGAAGGCCTCATCGTTGTGGTACTCATTGTTGTCCTTGCGTGTCTCCTCTGGCATGCCCCGGACACGATGCTTTCGAACGTGCACATGTGGCTCTACGGTGAATATCAATACTACTAACGAAACTCAGTATATCAAGATCGCTCACCAGGGTGCTCTTGATCACCGAATCGAGCGTTACTAACAATGTCCTTCTCTTCGACGGTACCACGCAACCCCGCTCGTCTTATACCAGAATATGGATCCTTATCGTTATTCAAGGGAGGATTATCTAAGTAGAAAGGTCAACATCAGTCTAACGGTGTGTGAAAGCGACCGACGAGCTGGTGACATTGGCATCGCGTGGGAGATACTAGGCGAGCGGAGGATAACTTTGATATGGGCGGGTGGGTAGCATATATACACACTGCACATCACCAACCAAATTCTTCCGTTCATTTTTCGATCATTTTTCGATGGGGTAGACGATTCATATGAACAACAACATGACGACATCGTTTTATTCACTCATAATATTCTCTATGTTTCTAGCATTCTAATACGAAATGTTCCATGCTTTATGATGACGTTGCGTTAATTCAGGTCACTACGTGGTTTAAATCTACGTCTAATACTAAAATCTGCATATCAACGGCATTCTAGTGACCCTCAACTAGATTGCATGGTGCTCCTTCCAGATGATTCCAGAATGGACTTTGCACCTTGAGGATCTCGAAAATCCGTATAGCACATGAGCAGCAAATATATGATTTTGGAAAAATTCCTCGCGTAAACTCATTTTAAATCGTCCCCTTATATCCACGAGGGATGTTATCCTCATTTTTACCCACCATCAGATCGTCCTGTACGTCTGCTGGATGTGCCTGATCTGAATCACAAATTGGGCCTATAAATGAAAGAAGACGATCACGTTAGGGACTCCCGTTTCTTTCCTGTATTGAAGTTGTCTCAATACTGAGCTTCGACTAGAGAGAACGAAAATTACCTCTAAGAGCAGGCGATTCAGCGGTGCCAGATATATTATTAAAATGTTCTTCGACATGCATCTTGGTACATGCGAGTTATTAATACGAAACTTAAGGCCGTTGGCGACGCGCTCCGGACCCTTGTCGGTAGCTGTATCGAAATGAGACCGTCGAGAATATACCTAAGAGTAAAGAATATACTGGGGAACATGTTCCCTAATAAATTTGCAAAGAAGGGCCACTTACAGTGCCATGTATATCATACCCAGTAGCCCAGATCATTACGATTATTGTATTTACAGTTTTCTACCGCGTTTTGTTGGGAAGGTCGAGATTGTATCACTGGGGCGTCCCTTCAAAAGAATCCACCGTCGACAAGAGGTAGACGAGTGTGACCAAAATAGATTAGTTTAAGCATGTGATCTATTTTAGAACTCGTCCTTCACGGAGAGTTCGTGGTTGTCGGGAGAATATCATACTCTAATAGACTATGTAACTGACACATCAAAAAGAAGATCAATCACGATGTGAATAGGAAGAAAATAGCGTAGAGCCGCTGTCTTCCCACCAACTAACTATACATCATAAGAAGTCCCTAATACCCATCATTTGTTATCGAGAACAAGATGAATTGTAGAGTCCATTAAACTGGGGTGGTCATTTCTTTGGACGGAGTGAGAATATTTTTAGCGGTTATTAGTTTTCCGCCTTTGTTCTAGACTTCCCCATTTCAATCATTCGTTGTACATATTGGCGGATTGGCTTTTTCCGAGATGAAATGTGTCCGGATGGACTTTACAGTTCTGGGAGATGGAACAGAAACGGTGGTTTGTTATCTAAAAGCACATCCGAAGAGGTTGATTCGTTCGGACACCCCCATGTGAGCCACACCGGTAATGGTGCTTAATTCTGTTGAATGGAGATGAAATGAGACCTATATATACCTCGCATGGGATATTCTCACCTCTAACGAAAATATCTTCTTTGACAATTAGTATAAGAGCTGGTAAGTAGTCTGACTTCGAAGTGACTAGTTGCCATTAGCTTGGGATGTTGCTGCTGAAGATTCCCTGGATAATAGCCACCACAATAGCTCTTCAAGTCTGGTTCACACCACCTTTGCCTATTTTTCCTCAGGAAAAGCCTGTCGGCGTAAAGGAGAGGAGGTCGAAATACCACCATGCAGGCCTAGTAATGATCGTAAGCCCTCACGTACCTTTTCGGAGAAATATGCAATAAGAGTGACGGCAATTAGACTATGGCCTGGATGTTTGGAGCTGCCGAAGTAGCGGCGATATTGATTAGCAGGTGGTCTTCCTTAGAGCGCTGGTTCCCACCAAATTTCAAAGTGGGAGACACGAGCAAGATCTATCTGTCATTGACATCCGTGCAAGGAGCGTGCTTTATCGTTGGGGGAAGCTTCCTGCGATGGAAGTGCAATGAAACCTTCAGAGGCTGGCTGACATCGGAAAGTAGCCCGCTGAAAGCAAATTACATCCTCACTAGCGGGCCATATAGTATTGTCAGACACCCAACCTATACGGCGGCCATTATGGTGTACTTGGGCATCTTTTGCTGGTTCGGCAGCCGCGGGTCGTGGGTGCGAGAGTCAGGGGTGTTGACCACGGTTCTAGGAAAAGCCATGGTCGGGACGATGTCTACATTGATGCTTGGAGCAATAGCCTTCGGCTTGATACGAATGCACGATGAGGATAACTTGCTGAGGAGAGAATTTGAAGAGGAATGGACACCATGGGCTGAAAGAGTTCCAAATAGATTGATCCCAGGAGTATATTGATGCATGTCGCGATATATAATCATAACGGTCCACAGATAGTGTGAAAAGGATGCACTTTAGTCGCTAGATAACTCTTAGAGTAATGGTATATACCATAATTGATTGTGATCTTTCAGTGAGTGGCTCTTTCAAGATAAAGATTTGAACATTCGAATTTCGGGATTCGCGTAGAGCAAATCTGATTGTACTAACGACGAAATACAGTTGGTATAATGCTGATAAAACTTATTGAGTTGAAAGACTGAAGTATCATTGGTGTAGGAGATTGCTCGCCATAACTAAAAATAGCTACATCGGCAGATACTATACACCGGAGTGTCAAGCCGACATAAAGAGTGAAGATCTAGGAACAATTGCCTACACAAAAATGTCACTGTTTAAGATTCCCTGGATCCTAGCCACTACAGTAGGCGTTCACATCGCGTTTATACCCCCAACACCTGTTCCATCGAAGGAGGAACTAATCGACATGTAAACATGATGCTGGTGGTGAGCTTTAACAGTTTTCGAATTTGGCATTCGATACAAACGAGCATGATCAGGCCACAGTTTGGGTGTTTGGAATAGCAGAAGTAGAGGATATTTTGAGCGACAGGTTGCCCGTCTTACTGTCTAAAAAACGGCAATTTGAATTTGATGGCGGAGGCGCTGGAAAGACCCAGTTGTCCCCATCATCTATCTTAGGAGCGTATTTGGTCATCTGCGGAAGTTTGCTCTAATAGAAATGCTTTCAAACATTAGGACGTCTGTTCACATTCGAACATAGCATACTGAAAGAACACAAACTCATCAAGACAGGACCGTATGGCATCGTCAGACATCTAGCTTATTTCGCTGCTCTCGGTGTATATGTAGGCATGTTCTGTTGGTTCTGCAGCCGTGGATCGTGGATGCGAGAATCCGGAGTGCTAGCTACAGTTCCGGGGAAAGTCGTGGTGTACGGGATAGCGGCATTGATATCGTCGGCAATGGTCATGGGGTTGTCACGGATGCAGCTCGGAGATGAGCTCCTGAAAAAAGAATTTGGTGATGAGCGGACGGAGTGGGCACAGAGAGTTCGATACAAGTGGATCCTAGGAGTTTATTGACACTGTAATAATTAGGTTATGTAAATGGTCTAAACAGAATGGCGAGCGTATTAGCAGAGTAATTGGACGACCATGAGAAATATTGAACCAAGTACTACCACTGTACCAAGGACACGAGTTTACTCATCTTTGCATCCCCAGCTTGTATAAGATACAAAAAATGAAAGCAATGAAGGCTGCTACGTTAAATGGCTAACATAACTTGTTCCTGGGGTTCTAGAGGCTTGGGACATTAAATGCAGAGGCCCGCTTGCAATAGTTCGAATGGGGAAGGCGAATAAATATGAAGCCAGTGATGCCAACTTTACAAAACCTGCCCTAAAGTCAAAATTGGCGCGTCGCGTCAACGCGTCTCTTGTTCTTCCTTGCTTCCCCCATCTACTCCGTTACACCTTTCAAACCTCTCAAATGTCCTCTCCACCGCCTTTAGACTTCCCCTCGTCAGAGATGGACGACGTGGAAATGGGCAATGCTACCGGCACAGGCGAACAATCGATGCCAGAGGCGCCACCAGTAAACCCTCTCTTCCTCGCCGGCACACCGTCAGCTGCAGGTACACCAGCGCGTCAACGATACTCAAATGCTCCTGAAGGCACACCATTGCGAGGAGCTACTGCTAGGAGGGCTTTGGGGATGAGTACGCCTAAGAGAACACCTCTTTTTGCGCGTGAGTAAATGCCGTCGTGCTATGTCGATATGGTCATTTTAACAGTTTCTTACAGCGGGAAGCTCGTCGCCAATGGCTTTCCCGAGCTCCTCACCTGCAAAAACACCAAGGAGACGCGTAAATATACCCTCAGATGGCCCACCCGATTCAGATCCACTCGACTTCCCCTCGTACGTGTTGTTGCTACTCGTCATTGTCCACTGATACGAGTTCTCACCATTAACAGGAGTCCATATGGCGGCAAAACGCCTGTAAACCGTCGTGGAGATATACATTCCTCGCTAGTCAATACCCCAAGCATGTCAGCTCGCGCTCGACGCGCCCGCCGTACAACCAACATGAACTCCGATGCCTCAGGTTTGGACATGCCCATGTCATCCGGCCCCAATCTCTCCGCTGCACCAGCTCCCTCCGACGAACCCGACGAGATCAGAGCCATTTGGGGTACAACTGTCAATATCAACGAGACAATCAACCTCTTCCGCGAGTTCCTTCGAGGCTTCAAGGTCAAGTACCGCGTCGCTCACGATCGCGAGCTTGGTCTAAAAACGCGTGTATTTGGGTCCCCTGAAGAAGGAGAGGTCACTTTGTACGAGACGTACCTTCGTCGAATGAGACAGACAGGCGAGACAAACTTGAACGTTGACATGATCAACCTTCTCTCGTACCCTCCGGCGAAGAAGCTCTATGGCCAGCTTGTGAAATATCCCCAAGAAGTCGTCCCTGCTATGGATACGGCGTTGAAGGATGTCATGCTCGAAGTTGCTGAACTGGATCGCGATAATGAGCTGGAAGGTATGGAGGGAGCTGAGGGTGAAGCAGAGATCGGAGAGATCGTGTCGAGGATTTATAAAGTCAGGCCATTTGGATTGCCACCAGTTAACATGAGGGACTTGAACCCCACTGGTACGTCTCTATATTTCTTTTGTTTGAACTCACAGTACTAACTCATTTCCCCCCGCAGACACCGATAAGCTCGTCACTATCAAAGGTCTCGTCATCCGTGCAACCCCTGTCATTCCAGACATGAAAGTCGCTTTCTTCCGCTGTGGCACCTGCTCGCACACCGTCCAAGGTGAAATCGACCGAGGTAAAATCACCGAACCTGCCCGTTGCCCTCGCGATGTCTGCGCCTCCGTGGGCACCATGACACTCGTACACAACCGCTGCGAATTCGCGGATCGTCAAGTCATCCGTCTGCAGGAAACGCCTGATGCCGTCCCCGATGGTCAGACGCCTCATACAGTCTCGCTGAGTGTGTACGACGAGCTCGTCGATGTTTCTAAGCCCGGTGACAGGCTTGTGGTCACTGGTATCTTCAGAAGCGTACCTGTTCGGGTTAACCCCAGGCAAAGGACAATCAAGAGTCTGTTCAAGACCTACCTGGACGTGGTACATGTTAAAATTGGTACTTCAGGTACACTTGGCCTCGACAAGAGCACCCGCTCTGCGTCTGGGGACCATGTTCCCGGCATTGGTGGAGTCGGTGACGGAGGCGACGAAGACGAAGAAGGTATGGACGGTCAACGCAGCCGCAAGGCAGAGCTCGAATCGAAGTTGAAGGAGCTCAGCCGGAGACCGGATATTTATGACTTGCTTTCCCGGTCGCTTGCTCCATCCATTTGGGAGATGGAGGACGTGAAGAAGGGGATTCTGCTGCAGCTCTTTGGTGGTACTAACAAGAGCATCGCGAGGGGTGGAGGTGGAGGTGGACCGAGATACAGAGGAGATATCAATGTTTTGCTCGTTGGTGATCCTGGTACGAGTAAATCGCAGATCCTTCAAGTAATTCCTATTATTTTTGTTTCCAAAAATGCTCTTCGACTGACGTTGTTCTTCAGTATGTCCACAAAATTGCTCCTCGTGGAGTGTATACCTCTGGGAAAGGGTCTTCCGCTGTCGGTTTGACCGCCTATGTTACCCGCGATCCTGATTCCAAGCAACTTGTTTTGGAGAGGTGCGATTCTCATTCCTTAAGCTTGATCGACCACTAACTAACGGTGAACGTTTCAGTGGCGCCCTTGTTCTGAGTGATGGTGGTGTCTGCTGTATCGACGAGTTTGACAAAATGTCTGATGCGACCCGTAGTGTGTTGCACGAAGTCATGGTACGCCATTTCACTTTTTGTCTTTCCCAATTTCTCTTCATACTTACAAAAACTCTAGGAACAACAAACCGTATCCATCGCCAAAGCGGGTATTATTACTACCCTTAATGCGCGTACATCGATTCTCGCTGCTGCCAATCCAGTTGGCTCTAAATACGATGTTAACCTGCCTGTTACCCGCAACATCGACCTGCCTCCGACGCTTATCTCTCGATTTGATCTTTTATACCTCGTGTTGGATCAAGTCGACGAAGTCTTGGACCGAAAGCTGGCCCAGCATCTGGTTGGGCTGTATCTCGAGGATACCCCTGCAGGTGGAGACGCAGAGATTCTGGTATGTTGGCTTAATCACTACCTTGTAAAGGTGGTCCTAACATGTGCCTCCCCATAGCCCATAGCTGAGCTCTCTGCATATATTGACTATGCTCGTTCGCGGGTCCATCCCGTCATTACTGAAGAAGCTGGTTCAGAACTCGTCAAGTCGTACGTCGAGATGCGTAACATGGGCGACGACCCTCGAGCCAGCGAGAAGCGTATCACCGCTACCACTCGTCAACTCGAGAGCATGATCCGTCTCTCAGAAGGGCATGCTCGTATGCGTTTCTCGGAGTTCGTCGAACTGCAAGACGTGAAGGAAGCCTGCCGCCTGATGCGGGAAGCCATCCGAACCAGTGCGATGGATCCCCGAACAGGAAAAATCGATATGGGTCTCCTCAATACTGGTACTGGCTCTGGGCAGAGGAAGCTCAGAGACGATATGAGGAGGGAGATTCTTAGCCTTTTGGAGCAGGCTGGATCGACCAGAGGCATCAAGTGGTCGGATACCATCAAGCAATTAGGCGAGCAGAGCAGCGTCAAGGTAGACCCGACAGAATTCTCTGAGGTTCTCAAGCTTTTGGAGAATGAGGGCTTGATAAAGGTTGTTGGTGAAAGGGAGAGAAGGATGATTAGAAAGATGGAGGGATGACTGGTTTTCTCTGAAAAGGATTATAATATGTATGCCTCCTATGTATTGTGCTAGTACTTTCTCGATACCGTCTGTTTGTATTCTTTCCTTGCTAAAACTATTGTATCACTTCGACCGATTGTACAAGTGAAGCCCAAATCAATTCTTTCAGCGATGAGTACAATGTGGATAATGGGGTATGCAAATACAAATGTGATCAAGGAGGTTCGATGCCGATGCAAATGAATCAGGAAGACTTGTCAACAATGTTGGGGCAGGTTCCCGTTGCTTCCAAATTGCGCAGGTTCTGGATAGTGGTGTCGGCGATGTTTTTCAGCGCTTCGGAAGTCAAGAAGGCTTGATGGCCACTGATAACGAGTTAGCTCAATGTAGAAAGGGTAAGAAGGGACACTCACGTCATGAAAACATTATAGAAGGTGAGAAGGCGGGCAAAGCTGTCGTCATGGATGACTTTGGAACTGGAATCGGCAAAGAAATACGCTTGCTCGCGCTCGAAGACGTCCAGCCCAACTGCAGACACATGGCCGCTCTTGAGGGCGCTATGGTATCGATCAGTATGGGAGTTACAGATCTGCCACCACACGCACCGAATGAGAGCATAGGTATCAATGAGAGCACCACGGGAGGTGTTGATCAGGACGACGCCCTTCTTCATCTTTGAAATGCTGTTGTCGTTGATTATATACTCCGTGCTATCCGTCAGCGGACAGTGCAAGCTGATGATATCTGAGGCCTTCAATAGATCGTCCAGGGCATCGACGTAGGTAATCCCATATCCCTGGGCTAGCGGCGATGGATAAGGATCATACGCGATCACCTTGCAGTTGAACCCGTTCGCAAGGATTTTACCAGTCAAAAGGCCGATCTTGCCGGTTCCAATGATACCAACTGTTTTCCCGGAGAGGTTGAATCCGAGGAGACCATCGAGGAGGAAGTTTCCTTCGCGTACTCTGTTGTACGCCTTGTGGTACTTCCGAATAACGGTCAAGAGCATGCCGATGGTGAATTCTGCAACAGCTTCGGGCGAGTAGGCGGGCACACGCGCAACCTTGATCCCGAACTTCGCAGCGGTGGGGAGGTCGACATTATTGAATCCTGCACAGCGGAGGACAATGTATTTCTGTGTGTCATATCCGTTCTAGCGCCTAGATGAAAGTTGTATACGGGACTCACTACGCCGTGCTTGTGCAGGATGTTGAGGACGCTCTCGTCACAGCGGTCGTTCACAAATAGGCACACGGCTTCGTGATCCACAGCCAAGATGGCGGTGGTAGCATCGAGGAGAGAATCAAGGAATGTGAATTCTAAGTCGCTATCTTTGGGCACTGAGCCTTTGAGCGAATCGATGTCATACTGAAGGA
The DNA here is from genome assembly GCA_004379715.1 of Crucibulum laeve. Lineage (NCBI taxonomy): Eukaryota > Fungi > Basidiomycota > Agaricomycetes > Agaricales > Nidulariaceae > Crucibulum > Crucibulum laeve. The sequence continues at coordinate 23,030 of ML213688.1, forward strand.
CGAGCAGGACAACATTGTCAGTAGCTGTTTTTGGCTGAGAGCAAGCGCATCTCTCAATGCAGAGTGCTCCGCCACATATCATAGAGCATACACACTTTTCGTGTTCCAAAGACAGCGATCTTCATAGTAGAATCGATGAGAAATGGGCGCTCATTGGATATCCAGTTTGTTTCAAATGAGATTTGGGCGAAATGCCAAGGGTTATCAGATCAGGATGAGGTGAATCTTGGCATCCTCACTGCGAGCCCAGAGCTTTTTATAGATGCTCATAGGAAGCATACGAAAAAGATAAGATGATAGTACTGGGGGTTATTTTGGGGAAGAGTCAATACAGAATCGACGCGCTTAAAATCAGTCGAACGGCGAAGGGACCAGTGCCGTCACGTCACGCTCGATGTGCTCGTTAAGGTGTAAGGCTTTCATCATGTGGTCCTCTTTCTTAAAGATGTGTTAGATGAGCCTAAAATCCGCAGAAACAGCTGCCCTCAGGAGAGATGATGCGGTAGAATTCCCTGCCATGATTTCGAATACTTAGTAAGCCAAAGACGAAGACAGCAGCTCTCGTCACAGTAGGTACAGCAACCTCCCTCCAACCCATGTACTCTACATCTTCCCTCAGTGAAGTTCACCTCACTGTTACTTCTCCACACCCGACATCCTCCGTACTATCCCCCCACTGTAAATGCAACACTTTTGCCTTCCTCATGCTCGCTACATCTCATTCCGTCCTTCTCTCCCTTTAATTTGCTGAACGTCCGGTAGTCCAAGCAGCTTCAGATCGGATGCTATATCTCTCCCTTGATGAGCACCTAGACGGAGGAAGGAGAGGGGGTGGAAGGGGACTGAGAGTTCTTACGAAGGGTTTCATTTCGATTTCGGCTGAGTGTGGAAGGAAGAAGCTGGATCGGCAGCCCACGGAGCCACGCCCTGAACCAGCACGAGGCTAAGGCATGACGAGGACGGAAGGGTGGTAGGTATGTTTGTGCGTATGGGATTCCATTCTCGCTGCCCTGGTCGTCATTCGCATCGCCGCTAGTATCTTCCATATCCCCACTGACATCCAGAGTTCCTGATCAACTCTCATCAGCCCAATAATAGCAACATTCAATATCCTCGCCACTTACCTGCTCACAACATCCTGTGCGCCTGTGCTGATGAGTACTACTTTGTCTAGCGCAAGTAAACAATCGAGTTGATAGGGTCGTATGTATGCGAGAGGCGTCGGGTGCCACTGACGTGCCGTAAGTTGCTTGAGGTGAGGTTGGGAGGTGGTAGCAGCGGGGTAAGGCGAGTAGGAGAAAGATTCGACAAAAGGCAAGGGAGCACCGCGTGGAAATACGATAGCACACCCAACATCTGGTAATCTGCAGATGTATATTTCGAACTGAGGGAAGTGAGTCTGTGCTTCCTCTGGCTTCCTTGCATACCTATCCCAGCATCCGTCCCCTTAACAAGCTCATACGGGTTCGATGCTGGCGCCGACCCCGAACCCATCGAAGAATCACGTCCCTCAACTTCAAAGACCCTGCTCAATTCAGGTTGAACATCACCTCGATTTTCTGCGTCAGATCTACGTCACGCCTTCGCCCAGCCCATGTGGTTTATTATAAGTGGGATAATGTCTGATATCCGCTTATCGTCGGCTTCACTGGGTACCTCGTCATCTTCATCTAAAGATGGTGTTGGGATATCCAAGAGACACGTTTGGACAAGACCCCGTATTGATTCTATGTAGTGGGAGGGTGAAGAGTGGTGTGAAGTTCCTATGATGTAGTGTGCGCTTGCGGAGAGGGTTGGGCAGATAAATGATGACCCGTAAGAGACAGGGCGTTAGGAAGTGTTTTCGTTGAAGAAACGTCCTCGGAAAGTGATGCACCGAATACAAGCCGTGAGACGCGATTCAGAGCTATTATCCCCCAGGTAGTGCAATTTCTGACTGGCCAAGATCAGCTTCTAGGTATATGACGCGCTTGTTTCTATAGATCTCAACATCAGCACCGTCGGTCATTTAGATACAGAAATCAAGAGACAACGTACTTCACAAGCAGCCGATTCAACAACGGCCTCGCATCATGCGCTCTCCGCTCTTCTCCGGCCCATTCATGAGGTACAGCCCCGCTCCGGGGTGTGTATGGCTAACTGGGACGGAAAGAAGATGGAAGTACTGAGTCCAATGCACGCAACCAGAATGGCAGGGAGAGGAAGGGTTGGGTATCCTTTATTTGGGTTATCATCTTTTGTGGATTAGTTCGTTAAAGGTGATGAGTTGGGGAGAACAACGTACCCAGCCTATCCACCCCAGGCTTCCCATGTGCGTCCACCGCCCATCGTCTTGAAGGCTCAAATACGCTCCTAAACGTCCGACACATGTGTGCGAGGACGACCCATACATAGCTTGGCCCTGCACTGCGGTGAGAATGTGTTCGGGGAGGTGGTGCCTAAGTATATTTGAAGACGAAGAAAGGGGAGGGGGGCTGTTGAGACCCTGCCAATGCTCGTCCTTAATAACGTGCCTCGCATCTTGCTTCAATGTCTTCCATATAGAACTCTTGGAAAACGGCCAGTACTGAAGGAGGTTGCCACCAACGTTCATCTCCAGCCACGCACTTCTAATACGTAATGTTCTACTGGGTTCGCTGTTGGGTCAAGCTTCTTCATCCTCCCGTATTACCGACAATAGTTGAGTACGCAAAAGGGCAGAAGGCCTTCTCGGGATTTCACAACCAGGTGTACGCCCTATGTTCTCTATGGTTCCCCTTCCCTTTCCTTTTATTCCTCGGCCTCCTCTCGCCCTCTCTCACCAACCATCACAACTGTCGATCGACTTCAGCTATATGATAAACCAAAGCTCCTAGGTATTGTGACGACAGCATAGCTCATGCAAATGGTGAAAGGCCGGAAGAACGCGTGGCTGCTGAGTTTGGGAAGGTTTCAAAGTGGAGCGTGTACTAGGTTAAGCGTGAACGTAGTTCTATTAGATTGGTGGTATATCCTTGTTGTCATTGTCATTGTCCAGGATATCAATTGAAAGTGTATCCTTCTTGTGGGTGCGTTTCGAAAGGTTATAAGCTTCCTCATCCGTCGCAGATTGTGAGGTCGCCTGTGATGTCTGTCGTGAACATCAATATGTTAGTACTATCCCAATCTCTGTAAGCCCACCAAAACTCACGAAAGTCCGCTCCTTCGGAAACTCAACCGGACTCAACGCATACGACTCTGCTCTCGCATTACCAACTTCGCCCCTACTTTCCACGTCCTGCGTCTGGAAATGCAGCGTCCGCGTATTCGCATCGGAGAACCGTGTCTCGTGTCTCCCGCCGGAGATTTGCATGCGGAGGTTGAAATTGACCATGAGTGTGTTGGAGTATAGCTTGCCCATAACGACGGAGGATGTGAGGAAGTAGTAACCGTTGTTGGTGTCGGCGATGATTAAGATTAGGGTGGCTAGTGCAAGTGTTGCTGGAAAGACGACGTTTAGTTTTTCGATAAGGGTAGAGGCGGGGAGGGATAGCTTACCGGTGACGGTGCCAGTTTCGATTGTCAAGCGGACTAGACGAACTACGAGGGCTTGTGTTGATCGTAGGCCGGTACCAGATCGGCTTAACAGCTGCTCGCGATAGTCAGAAACGAAGGTAGAGAAGGACAATGGATAGCGTACATAGTAAGTCATAGACACTGAAATTATCACATCACACAACGCAGCGCCGCCATTCCAAATCTACACACAAGTCAGAAGAGGTATTGAAAAACTAATTGTTGAATGGTATACGAACAGCAGACCCAATGATGACTTCTGGCACTCTTTTGGTGAGCTCTGTCGCGCTGGTATCATCGCTCGTGTGTATACCGACGACTATGGATGCGACACATTGAGTGATTGCAATCTTATTGAAATTAGTGCATTGTTTAGCCAGGGATTTAAATGGTCACGTACAAACGCAACTATCCCGGGAAGTGTCCACGACCGCGAGAACCTCCGCAAACGATCAGCGTAGAATAGCTGCACGCAACAAGACACTAAGAACAAGAAGTCAGTCATAACGGTGTATTTAGGAATCTCAACGCACCAAGGCCACTAAGAATAGGGATAGTCAGCCACCCGAAGTGAACGCCAGTCAACTCGTCGACATCTCCGAAATTAGCAGCAAAGCTGACGAAGGCGTCGTGTCCTATTAAGATTGTTTGTAGTGTTTCGAGGACGTACACGCCATAGACTAGTGCTTTGCTAAGAAACCGGTCTCTCGGGAATGCTAGGTAGTATACATCTGCTCAAAAAGTACCGTTAGTTTTGCAGACTGCATACAGTAAAGAGACCTGATCGACGAACAAACTTGAATAGTGAGTGCCCCAAAGAGAGACCAGTTAAGGAGGTATCCTACAAGCTGCTCAGTCGTTCCGTTAATACCGTACAAGGTGCTCGTTAAGTGGAAATATCACTTGCCAATGGCCCGGCGCTAGAAAATTGAATATTAGCTCATCGAACTACTACCAAATAGAAAAATGGACAAACGCACAACTTCGGGATGTTCACAAGGGCTGGTATATCGGCTCTCGAGGACGGCGAGCTCGACATGGGTCAGTTGTGCGCCTTCATGAACGTCAGAAGAAAACCGAATAGGACAGTGAGTTAGCGCATCAGGTGGGGTGGGAACTTGGACGAGAGAGAAGTCAGACCAACTTAGTGATCAAATTCAGAAGACCCATGGCCACGAGGCTGTGCCTTTGAGATAAGATAAATCCTAATGGCGCTTATTTAGCGCTTAGATGTCGACTCATAGAACGTCTGAGTGAGGCAAGAGTGAATCCGGGGCTGATGCAAGAGCTTTTATCGTGCACTTTTTGTCTGAGCATGACACTAGTTAGTAGTGCCACTCCAATAATGGATATCTGAGAAGCTTGAATCTTGATTGGGAGAGGGCGGCCTCTTAACTGAGAATTTCTGCATCATATGTCACTCGGCAAAGTCAGGAAATTTTTCAAATAATGTAATCCCTAGGTCAACAAGCAAATGCCATCCGACAAAGCGTCAAGTTTATATAGGAATCCAATTCACTATACACCCCTCCGTGAGCATCTCTTTCCGAAATAGTGTGACAAATTTAAAAGCCTCGAAGTCGTGGCAGGCTTGTCAGAAGATCAAACTTTGTAATTCACTCTGCACTTCCATCCTAATGATTACCCTAATGCTTCCAACTTGAAGAATGAAGGCTACCCTTACAGTGTTCATCGAGAGAGATCCCGGGTTGGATCAAGGTACGAGTTCGTCTACTTCTATCTGCTTTTGTCCTAATAAAAAAAGTAGTTAAATGCGGACCTGAGACATTCTCTTGTATAGCCATCTTCTCCTGCCTCCGAACGAGCCTCTTCTGGGACGTCTAGTACAGGGGAAACTCGGCATCCCCTTCGAAGTAGTAAGGCCACATATATAGTCTTTCGAATGCAACTCCTCCTCGCCAATAGCACGATCATGAGAGGGATAACTCGAGAACCAGTGTGCGAGAAGGTCATGTAAAAACGCTGTCGTGGCCAGAGAAGATCAAACTCCTCTCAAAATGGATGTAGGTATCTGAGGTTCGTATGTTTGCTATCCGCTTCGAGCTGCAGCGGGAGCACCACCAGCGGCTGCTCCGCCCCTTCCGCGACCACGACCGCGTCGTCCTCCTCGCCCGCCACCAGCAACAGGGACAGATGGAGTACCGCCAGTGGTAATAGATCCTTGGGTATTTGTGCTCGGGGCTGGTAGAGTCTCCCGCTGAAGAATGGCAGGAGGGCCATCGATACGTTGGAGGATGCCTGGCACTTTTATTGTCTGAGGTTCTGAGGCCTTGCCTGTTGCACCAGATGCATTTGCGTTGGCAGCACTTCCAGCGACGGCGCCTACAGATGCTCCCGCCCCTCCTTTTCGACCTCCACGATCTTTTCGGGGAGACGCGGGGGGTGCTGATTTGTTATCACTGGCTGAGATGGCAGAAGGGGTGGCAGCATTAGACGTTCCTACGGCTGTACCAGCCGATACAGCAGCAACATCTTTCTCTCGACGCTCCTCGCGCTCTTTCTCTTTTTCTCTCCTAGTTTTACGCTCTCCACCCCCAGCAACGCCGACTCCGCTGAGCGCAGCCTCAAATTGACGAGAAGCAAGTCCGATAACAGGGCGAGTCCTTCGAGGTGGGGCGGAGGCAGCAGCTGGAGCCTCGCCTCCTGTTGTTGTAAGAGTAGTGGCAATAGCATTTGCTTTAGTAGAGGCGTTGGCGGCGGGTGCGGAAGTAGATGGTGTAGTGATCGTGACCGGTGTCACCTTCGCTAGCTGTCGTGCCATCTTCGATGGCTTAGGTGGTTTAGGTGTGGGGTTCGAAGGGCCACCTGCAGGACCTCCATTCTTGGATGCAGGAGCTTGACCTTTATGGGCTGGTGCAGCTGGTGGAGGTGCTGGGCCCCCCTTTTTACTAGCCTTCTTCCCAGGAGCTTGAGGTTCCGAAGTTGATTTCTGATTGGTAACGCTTGGTCCACCTTTCTTCTTAGGTTCCTCCTTGCGAAGAACAGTGACATCTTTGTAGTGGGCATGGTTGCGAAGAATGGTTTCTTTATCCTTGAGCGCTGACTTCTCTGCCTTTAGTGCCTCGAGCAACGGTGTGGTCTTTGGCGGAGAGACTGGGCGTGTGGCAGCAACTAGAGAGATGTAGCATCAGTTATGTCAACTTAAGATATGGGGGTTCTTACTGAGAGCTTCCAAGGTTACGGGTTCAGCATTGGCAGCTGCATTCAATGATTCGAGGAACGAGATGTAATCTTCATCTAAGATCTAGTTAATTGCTGGATACAACAACATACATCTGAACACACCTTTCTCGATGGTAGCATTTCGAGCGTCCGGTTTCTTCTTCTCTGCCGGCACTTTCTGATAAGGGGCAAACTCCACAACCGCTTGAGACTCGTTGCCTAATGTCGTTCAACTACCCGCCAATCACCAATCTCAGCAAGAGCCCTACCTGCTTTGTCCCTAAACAAGTGGCCGTCATATTCTCGGCTGAAAAGAGCCAATTGCTCCTCATTCTTAAACGCGATATACGCTCTAGATGGTATATTCTCCTTATTTAATCTATTTCGTCATTAGTTATGCATTTGAGAGATAAGAAGCACGATCACCTACCGTTTGCGAAATTTCCCTTGATAATAAGTCTTCCAGCTCACCGTCTCATCCGTCACCCAAGGCTGCACGCTCTGCCAAAAGACATCTTCAGGGAGATTGGGAGGGAGTCTTCGTACGATGGTCTTCAGGCGCTCAGTCGGTTGCTGGCTAGCCCTCTCCTTACGCTCTTTCTCTTTCTCCCTTTCGCGCTCCTTCTTGGGCTTTGTGGGTGGTGGTTTGGTCGCTGTCGTCGTCATTAAATCTGGGGTTGAGTAGACCACCAACAGTGAGGCTCGATGCGCTCAGCAGCGTCTGGCAGCTATCGGTGATAACCGTCGGGGTTTTCGGCGGAGCTCAAAAATCTATAAAAGCCCTAATTTTCAGATCAATAACCTACTCTCTTTCCCCATGTCGCTCTGCATGTCGTGTACGATGGTGAGTTTCTTCTTCCATTCTCAGACTTGGATCTCTTCTGTGATGAATAAAAAATCACATATATCAAGCTCAACAGTCTAAGGGAGCGATCCCGGTGCTGAATTGACTTCTGCAATTCTGACTTGTCTTTTGTTTTGTCTTTTGGTCGAACTCGAAGCTAACCTACCTTTTCTTCAGGCTTTTTATTATTACTGTTATCTCCATTTTGTATTCGTACTACACCATGCTCAATGTAAAATCCTATCTGTTACTATTAAAAGGAAGCTCGTCAACTGGCGAACAATGTTAAGTAATGAAGATTTAGACTGTTGTGTGCGGGTACACCCTCCTACGTTCGTACCAGTCTACATGCATTTAGAAAATTCTTTCAAAGATCAAACATCATCCTGTTCATCGCCACAGTCACAGCATATAACTTGTTAGATCTAACTATGTGTGTCGTCTTGGTGTAGAGGATGAGGTGAGGTCATTGAGTATTTCAAGTCTCTTGACAAGGCCGGGACAACATTTGTGAATAAGCACTTCTTCACTCGTCGGACTGATGCACAGTGTAGCATGCTCGTTGACTATTAACTTCAGGGCGATTGACATATATTGGACGTGTTGGAGCTACCAACAGTTACAAGGACTATGTAAGCTTGCTTTCAATAATTCGCCTACTGCGTATCTCAATTAAAAACTTAGCGAGAAGTGATTGCTGTGTTATTTTTCTTGTCTGAGCTTCACGAATCACGACGATGCATGATCCTGCACAGCGAGAGTAACCAAGATCCTGCAGGAAGAAGTTTTTTCCAGCTCCAGAATCAACCCTGTTACGCACAGCCTGGAATAAGCAAAGAGCTACCACATCACCGCTCCAGACAGTGAAACATTACGAAGCACAGACGCTTCGATGCGCAAATTACTGGATCTTCGAAACCTTCGTACCGTCAACTTGCTTAATGCCCGGCATGCCCAATCCTATGGAGGATTCTTCGGTCATCGAGGCCCTCGATTCTGTATTGGTATTTAAAATTGTCGAAGGTACAGCAAATTCCACGGGTTCAGCGATGACCTCGCTCATTCGCCCGCTCATGTTGATGCGGCTGTTGAAGAGCACCATCATGCTATTGGAATATACCTTTCCGAGAGTGTATCCGGGGGTCAAGAAGTAACCGGTCTTGCTTTTGGAGTAAAATAGCGCAACGTCTATGACCGCGAGAGTCGCTGCAATGAAAGGTCAGCATCTTGTCATTTTAATTATATTGAATTAAAAAAGTACCCGTAAGAGTTCCAGTTTCTATTATGATCCGGATAGTGCGTGTTAAAAGAGCCTGTGTTGGCTTGAATGATATGGAATGTGATTTTGCTCTGGAGAGCTGTTGTCTTTACGATAAGCATCGATCGTCCCCCGAAGAAAAAATCGGCGTACATGATAGACCATACAGACCGCAATTACAATATCGCAAACTGCGCTACCCAAGGTGCCCACCTAATCAGTTTCCTGTATCAATATCTACCTCAAGTATCAGTAAAAATGACTGACCAAATGACCAGCCATTTCAAGATTTGACCGTTTCAATAAACTTCCCATTCTGTGACCATCGATGCCTGCGATGAGTCCACCAATTAATTGGATTACGGCCATCTGGAATGCCAATTCATCATCGTACAGTTGATAATAAATTCTGCTGGACATGACTTACAAAACAAATTAAAAGTGGAAGAACCTTTGAACGGCTCAACAGACTGATACGGTATGCATAAAGTATTTGAACAATGCTGGCGACTGCAACAGCAAATATATATCAGTTAGGCTTTGAGTAGGAAGTGAGTTTGTTACGTACTGACTGTGCAGATAATGCACACTGTGAGCCATGTTAGGTGTATCTGAGCGAGTGACTCGGTATTTCCGAATCCCGTAGCAAATATATTGAATAAGTCGTGAGCGACAAGGATAGTCTGTAAAGTCTCAATGAGGTATACAGTCGCTACTAAGATCTTGTAGCCCCTAGCATCGTTTTTGAATGCGAGATAATAAATATCTATGAGGAAATTTTAGATGGATCCATGCGTCCGAGGGTGAGGGACTAAGACGAACAGACTTGTACAGAGAGTACGCCAAATAAGCTCCAGTCGAAGAGATAGCCCAATACCTAACATAGATTTGTTGAAGGTGGACTAGGATTTGAACGTAGACTTTGCTTACCAGAGGACCCGCGCTGCGTTTTGTCAACTAAATTCAGTTCTCAGGGGATAGAATACACTGCAAAAAAGACGTACATATCGACGACTGCTGCAGCCGCAGGATCGCCCTGGGAGAAAGACATAGGTAGATGCTAGGATGCTAGTGGATGGGTTCTTTACTTTGGCGATTACTCTACATTTATACTCAGGGTACATACTTACCACGACATTCCAGAATCTATAATTATCTTGGGAGTAGCAAATGGCCGCGGTTCCGTGTTGGTTCCATCGCATGGTTGAGAAAATAGGATACTTTGATCAGTGATCCAAGAAGAACGAATACCTGGTGAGAGATGACCTTCAATAACATAAAATAGAAACAGGACACAGCGCCTATCTCCGGAAAACAAATCGAACCAGCGGAGAAGACTGGGATGTTGGCAATGTCAGCAACTATCATCATTATCCACACTGTTGCCGCTGGAGACCGTGGCTCGATGAAATGGCCTGAGATGGTACGCCTTTATTTAGCCGTGAGAACTCGCTAAACGATCTAATCTGTCACTATTCTCTGATAATGACCTCAGTTGTTTCCCTGGTCACTTCGAAGAAGTCAGTGTCCATACAAAGATGGATGACGGTTTTTGATAGTCTTTGGTTGATGGAGATGAGCAAATTGCTGTATGGAAAAATACTCTCAGAGAGATAACATTGAGTGCGACCTCCCATGAACTAGTAGAAGTGCGCATGATTCTGGCGATATTCTTTGTCGTGTCAGTGTAAATAAAGGGAAACAATAGACAATAGGAAAACTGGTCCTAGATTGAAGAGCCGGAAGTTGCCAGTGGCAGTGCTATACCAAGAGAGATCTTCACCACTTTAAAAGGAGAAGTCAAAGCCGTCCACCTTAATATACCCCACGGAGCTGCAAAAGAGGCAAAGGGATTCTGAAACACGAGTCATAAATTTGGGATTTGACATGGAGACGCCCTTGTTGCTTTTTAATTGAATAAAATTTTAATAGTAGTAGTAGTAGTAGTAGTAGTAGTGCGAATCAGGAGAACAGGTAGCGTTGACACAGTAGTAAGATGCTCCCGGAAAATGAGCATCCGCTTGTTCGAAATCTAGTAAACCAGACCCGGAAGATAGGCCTCGCTCCGCGAAATTACTCAACTCAGAAGTGATATTAAGCATTCTCGACCGCACAGCAAATTCGGAGGGAAATGCACTTTGGACAATCTTAGAGTCATAGCAAATTACAAAGCACGGAAATTTTGAAACGCCCCCCTACTTATTTCATCTTGAACTTTATTATGCTCAGTCCCACAAAAGATTCTCGTAGAAATTCTCTAATTCATGCTGGTATGGAGCACGTCCGACGGTATTGCAAATTCCACTAGTCCAGTTGCCGCAACGCCCATCCTGTCCGCAATTGAGATCACACGGAGGGGGAAAAAAATACTACCTGTTAGATGCCAGTTTTAACTACAACGTGAATTATACGAATTGTGATAGTGCGTGTTGGTTTGAACGACGACGGCCCAGGATTATATTTCGCTTTTACTAAAGAGCTATTCGTGATAATAACCTTACTGAGTGCTCAAAGAATACAGTTAGTCAACTTATATGGTATAGCATGTACATCGCAATCAGAACATGGTAAACTGCGCTAAGCGTTGGAGGTAGAGGAAATTCATTAGTTTCTGCCCCTCGGAGCTATATATCTGACATTCTCAACAGTTATCGATACACCGTTGTTTTGAAGCCATCGAGGACCATTGGGTATTTTTCCAATCGGACTTCATTCATGATAAATTCCATATTTATCATTGGAACGCGTTAAGACGCCAGTCTTTCTACCTTCTAAGATATGGCAGTCTGATTCATGGGCAGTACTTGAGTGGGATGAACACAATAGAACAACTTCTTGTCCTTCGCTCAGGAAATGGAGCCAAATATTAGCCACAACTTGAGTCTTCTAGCAACTGAGAACAAGTAGATGGTGACGAGATTCTCCTGTTTTGCAGTTCCTGGAAGCATGGAGAGACGCAAGAGAGAGGGTTAAGGTAGGTCCGGGTGATAGAAACCTCGGTATTTGCCGGTGGCAGTGTAGTATAGGCGCGGAAACAAACTTCTATCTCCGAAGTCACTATGGAACGCATCGTCGCCCTCCACTGTTCTCTGTTCACTTCAACTCGCCTCGATGCCTCCCACACGAAGCTCAAAACGAGGCAAGAAAGCCGCAGCACCACCAGTAGAGCCTGTTGAAGATGACTCCAAGATGCAGACAGAAGAAACGGAGTCATCGTTGCTTACGAAAGCCGAGTCAACAATAGCGCAGGCTGCCGAATCAGCAGAAAACGCGGTCGAAACTGTGGTGGAGAATGCGGTTGAGGCTGCAGACAAAGCAAAAGAGGTGATTGGTGACGTCGTGCACGCAGCAGGAGAGTTCGTGGATGAGATGACGGGCATCGAGGAAGGTGGGAGCAATGGTGGGAGCAGTGGTGATAGTGAAGTGGCCACAACGACAGCGGAAGAGCCAGAGGGTGAACTGAAGAAGCTGACAATGGCGGAACGAAAGGCAAAGATGGATCAGTTGAGGAAGAAGATTGTGAGCAATTGGCAGCCTGACTGGCTAATAACATTTACTAATTCACCTCGTCATGAAGGCTGCATCAACAAGAGCCAACCGTGCTTCGCTCATCGAAGATTCTGCCAAAGCCAAGGTCACAGCGAGGGATGCTGCTCGTTTAGAGAAACAGCGCAAGTTAGCCGAGGTGCTTCGTGCAAAGGCAGATGCGGAAGAGCTCGGTGAGGATTCGGAGCGTCAGAAGAACTGGGAGTGGACAATTGAAGAGAACGATTACTGGGAAAAGAAGTTAGCAAGAAAAGCACGGAGAGCAGACTTCGAGTTCCATGGTGCGCCTAGATGCCGTATAGTCAGTTCTCTGACTTACCTACGCTTGTAGATGACGCCCATGCTGCACGGAGGCGGTACAAGAAGGATTTAGACCAAATCAAGCCCGACCTGAACGCTTACAACAAGCAAAAGGCTATCGCTATGGGTCAGGGTTCTGGTGCCCTCGTAAACTTCGATGCCTCTGGCTCGTCGATGCAGGTTACTGCCCCTAATCCATTCTTTTCGTTCTGTCATACTAACCTGATAACTTGTCCCTTCAGGTGGTACCAACAAGCGAAGAACAGCGAGTCGCGCACGAGAATCTCTACCGCGATGCCAATACCCTCATCTATGGCGACAGCAAGCCGAGTGAGGATGCCATTGATCGCATGGTTAGCAAGATCAACAAAGAGTGCGTGCTATTACACACTTCATGCCATTCTCGGTTACTAGTCATCCACTATGCTTGATATTCTCCATGGCCCCCGACGTGTACTAACCTACCCCTCTCTTCTAGCATTGATAAAAAGGGCAAGTTCTCGCGCAAGCGCCTCAACGAGGAGGAAGGAGATATCACATATATCAACGAGCACAATCGGGTATTCAACAAAAAGGTATGAGCTTCCCCCAGCCGCGTTCCTGGATTTGCCAGCTCACTTTACCTATCAGATCGCGCGGTACTACGACAAATACACTACCGAAATCCGGGCGAGTTTCGAGCGTGGAACTGCGCTGTAAGCTGTCATGCGCGGGTACCTGTGATTACCCGTTGACACGTTACTGGAACGTTGGATACCTAAGGATGGAGAGCTGAGATGCGTTGTATTATCTTATTCTCATCTGTAATACTATTTGCTGAGTGCCCTGTATTACGATACGAATGGTTTAAAGGGATCACACGGCTCTCAGGTGCTCCACAAGGATCTAAACCTGCAAAAGGTGATATCTAAGAGGGTGTTTTCGTTTCATTTATCTGGTGTGGCCGATTACAAAGAAAGAGGTCATTATGAATCAAGGAGGAAGAAAAAGGTAGCTAAACCAGTGTGTGCACATCTACATTTACGCGGTGCTTTTTTTATTGACTGACTTGGACCCATCCCAGTCGAGTTTACGCTTCAAATAAAGAGCAAGCCACGTTAAAGCGAGTAAGACGGGTACCTCAACGAGGGGTCCGATGGTAGCTGCCAGTGCCTGCTCAGACTGAACGCCATAGACAGCGATTGCCACGGCGATTGCAAGTTCCTAATAGACGTATGACACGAACTATCAGCTGGCGGTCAACGATGTCAAGAAGAAGCTGCTTACAAAGTTATTACTGGCCGCAGTGAACGACTGGACGACAGCCATCTCATATCCAAAAGTTCGGGCTTCCTTTCCGCCTTCTCGGCGAGAGAGGAAGTACATGAAACCGAATGTCGATGCCCACATGATGATGAAGTACAGGATCATGGGCACGAAGACGCGGAAGACGTGCCCGATGTTGTCTACAATCTGGTGGCCTTGGTAGGCGAAGAGGACGAGAATGGTGTAGAGGAGGCCGAGCAGGGCTAGGGGTGAGAATACAGGGAGGAAGCGAGTTTCAAGGAACTTCTTGCTGGTGAAATACCAGACAGTGTAGCGGGTGATGATACCAGCAACCAAGGGAATACCCAAGTACTGTTAGGGAAGAAGTGAGTGTTGGTGAGTGTCGTGTGGTGCATTTAGAGATGCGATTGCACTTACAATGAGGACAGAGATAGCTACGTCTCCATAAGCGACATGGATTGCCGCCTCGCTCTCCCCACCAATGATGTTGATAAATAACACGGCGTATGGGGAGAATAGAATGATTTGCAGAATAGCGTTGATAACGACGAGAATTGCACAGTAATCTGGATCACCTCTTGCAAGGTGATTCCAAATCATGACCATGGCGATGCACCGTGCAAGACCAACCATGATAACACCCGTTCGGTATGTTGGGAGGTCAGGCAAGGTCGCCCATGCAAGACCTAACATCATGAACGGTCCTATAATCCAATTAAGGATAAGGGATATCCCAATATGAATCCAAATCCGCGACGATGCGAACACTTTAGGTAAAGTTTCGTATTGGACCTTGGTCAGAACAGGCCACATCATAACGATGAGTCCAATTGCAATAGCTAAATTCAAAATAATCTATGATGATCATATAAATACGTTACAATGCATGACTTACGAACGGAGACGTTGTGGAGCTGGACAGTATCGAAGGCGGTCCGGATGCTGGGGGCATACACTCCAATCACTACGCCGACGATCATAAATACGAGGATGAGAGGCGTTAGAAGTCGATCCAGAATGCTAAGTTCCTTGAATATTGCTGGATAAAGTCTGTTAAGTGAATGCATCGACTATGAAGACAGTTAAGCACTTGCCTTCAGGCCGAGCAAGCTTTATGGGCTTGGTGGAGTCGTGAGATACTTTAGTTTTCATCGCGGGAGGGAAAGCAGGACGACTTGTATGAATGGTTTGGAAAAACACTCTTATTCATCCTCGATTTTGATTCTGACTTCGATTGATTTCGAATTTGACTTTGATTTTGAAGTTCAATTACTAAGTCAATCACGTGCTTTACAGATATAAATGGCCCTCGAACACGTTCATGCACAATACCACTGTATATCCAGAGGTTCATTGATTTTTTTGATTTTTTTTGGGGGGGGGGTTATATAAATTACATTGGTCAGGCTAACATTAAGTCAAGTCCATACATCAATCACTGTATATTGATAACCAAAACAGACCTAAACGATGCCTACAGATTTTTTCTTCGAGTCCCCAGTTTCAACGTCTTCATGTAAAGGGACAGTTTCGTGCTTCAAATAAATACGATGAAGTATCTCGACAGAAACAATTATAAAAACCATAAATACCTGCGCTTTGGGTCTGTCGTACCAAGGCCTGAGCGTGGCAGCGTCTGGGTCAGTCCTGGAATCCTGAGTAGAGCCCTCTTGTACAGTCTCATCAGGTGGGTGTGTTCTGAAAAGCCGGGATGGAAGGCTGATCCCTGTAGTTTCTGCATTTGAACGCCCATCGGGAATCTCTATGCGACTATTAAAGAGCACCATCATCGAATTTGAGTACAGTTTGCTAAGCATGACACCGGGGGTAAGGAATATAGGCCCTATGCGATGGGCACTGTTGAAAAGACCAAGATTGATGATGGTAATGGTGGCTGAGTAGCGATGAAAATAATCAGAACAGTTTCGACAGGAAAATGATCCGTCAGTAGTACCTGTTAATGTACCCGTTCCGATCACCAGACGAAGAATTTTGGTCAATATTGCCTGCGTTGACTTCACGCCCGTTTCTCGTCGAGAGAATAAAAGCTGTACTTGAGTGATTAGAAGAATAAATACGGTAAGAGGAAATGGTACAGACATAATATGACATGGACATCGCGATAATAATGTCACAAGCGGCACTGCCAGCCCCCCACATCTATTAGGAATCAGTCATAATATACGGGCTGCTAATGAAGAACGAACCCCATCTCCAACTAGCTCTACTTTCGAGGTCAATTTCAGCATATTCTTTCCCCTCGCAACAACTCCTCCCATGACGGCACCGATACATTGGAAGATTGCGAGCTTTCAGAGGGAACATTAGATCCATGACATACGGGATGAAGAAAGTGCACTACGAATATAACGATAGTGGGAATTATCTTCGACTTCGACAATACATGGATTCGGTATGCATAAAATATTTGTACAATGCAGGCGACTATAGTGTTCCAAATACGTGAGCCATTTCATCATTAAAGCTCCCTGCGGCCTACACACCAATGCCACCCATAATGGGCATAGTCAACCATGCGTAATGCGTTGTGGTGAGGGCGTCTACGTCGCCAAATCCTATCGCAAAGGCTTCAAATGCATCGTGGGCCACCAAAATTGATTGGACAGTTTCGAGGAGAAACACGAAGTATACAAGTGATTTGGTATGGAGCCGATCTCTCGGAAAGGATAGGTAATAGAGATCTAGAAAGTTAAATAATTAACTTGAATTCAGTCCTTCATAACGCAACTAGACCAACGTACAGACTTGGACGCATATCACACCGTAAAGTCCCCAGCTCAAGAGATATCCCACCAGCTATTATTCATAAGTTACAAAAAATGATATTACGGAATTAAGTTCACCAGAGGGCCAGCGCTACGAAAGAGTGGTGAGAACGGTTTTAGGAGACAATTGAAATTAACTTACACGGAAACAACTGTGAAATGAGCCTCTGCAGATTGAGCCATAATGGTGGCGCGGGATGGTGATAGGATAGCAGAGCAATAGGGTCTTGGCTCAGGTTCAAATGGAACTCGTTTTATGTGTGACGCGTGAGGGCCCTCGCATAGATATGATCCAGCCATCAGAAATGATCACAGAAACCCAGTCCACAAGACCTGTGAAAGTGTCGATCAAACTTTGAGAGCTATCCCCATAACTAACACATCGTATGCAACGCTCAGTTACAGCGGCGTTACTAGATTCAAAGTTTGTTGTACGGCTGTCATACTAGATCGGCACCCCTAAGAATTGAATTATTCGCTTTGCATAGAATATTAATAGTGGAATATTCAAGAGTCAAAAAATTCCTAAAGCAGCAGTAACACCCATACCGTGATAATTCTTCAAGGGTTAAGTCGGGGTTATCAAGCATCTCTGCATATTTGATGATCACTTTCCAAACTCCTCAGCGCAAGCGGTGACCATGATGCACGTAAAATCTTCGGAATATCAAGTTGAAGGACTATATTCACACATCATAAGCATGAAGTGGATGATTCGCTAAGCTTTTGGAAAGGTAATATACCTAGTACGCTCTTCGGCCGTAACGCACACTGGCAGGAGCCACCGGAACGGTGACGATAGTCTAAGCTATAGTATTTAGTATCGTTGACAAGTTTCGTCTGAGAAACCGATAACAAAATTGCAGACTCGTGGTTGACTTCATGAAGGACACAGGTCGATAGCGAGAAAAACGCGAGAACATGGTAGAAACCCAGGAGGCCGGAGTCACCAAGAAGCTTTACGCAAACAAATAACATGAGCCACCGTGTCACATAGATGCGGAAGTTTCTGCTCGCCGTTCGGTGATCCCTATCGCCTTCTGCCAAATTCTCCTATCCAACAGATAATACTCTTACGCGCATATAAATGGGCAACACCTGGAAAATACAGCGAGTCTATATGAGTATGTAGATGATTGAAGATTAAATATCGTCACATCTATGGTTGACCATAGCTGTAATTAGTAACGTTGCCATGTACCACTGTCTGCATCATGTGCTCATCTATAATTTCTCTTTGCACCAAGCCTATTAAGTAACCTACAGGTACAAACCGCCTGATCACGTCAGAGAGGATATATGGGGACGGGACCTTTGAAGATGGTGGTTGCTTGTTAGATATCAACCCTATGCTTTCTTGAATCTAGAGGATTCTGCAATTGCTTGAAATGCCTTCCATTTCCTTGAATGCGCTTCCCGTATTTCCTGATGAGCCGCTGCGATTGGATGGGGTCTTAATCCCTGATGTGTATTGGCAACTCGGAACCCAATACTCAGACCGACTCTTTGCAAGAACGATGGATGACGAAAATGACGACGAGCTAGGTATGATTACCTGGGGACAAGTACTAATTGATGCGTACCACGCTACCGTATATCTTAAAAGTTTAACTCGAGATACTACGGCAGCAATCACAGTCGGTATACTGGGATCGAGTAACTATCGATACTACGCCTATGTTGTCGCATGCTGGTTGAACGGTTGGAAGGTTTGCTTCAATTATCAATACTCTAATTGAAAGCAAGAGACTGAAATAATAAATGTTAGATCATTTTTTTATCCACCCGCAATAGCTTATCGGGCTTGAAGAGCCTTCTTGAAGGCGTTGATTCCTCTAGAATCATTGTAGATGAATCCCATGCAGACACAGCCTACTCAGTGAAAGATGCGACACCGAGCATTAAACAGATCATCCCGATGAAGAATCTGGAGGAGTTAGTCGATAAACAAGAGCTGCCTATGTATGTTCCACGGGTTGAAGATGCTCATGATTCAGAACTGGACAGCATTGCGTATTACGTACATACTAGTGGTTCTCAAGGTTTGAAAACACTTTAGAGTCTGTGATTCTATTCTCATCATGTCTGTGTAGGTCATCCAAAGCCCATCCCTGTCACGCACCGACGCTTCTTTGCAGATGGCAGGGTTAGATCAGCTGCAAAATATGCTGGTTCGCCGGGATATGCACCGGCGCCACTTTTCCATGTAACATTTTTTAATGATTTCACTACCCACTAAAGTCGAACTAACTTCTGTTAGGCAATGGGATTATACGGCTACACACACTGGCCAATGAATTCAGGGATTGTACCAACATTTATTGCAATGAGGCGGCCACCAAACGGACGATCAGTCATCAAACATCTTAGAAGAATACCCAAGGCAGTCTGCATGCTTCCCCCGATCCTTCTGGAAGATATCGCGCGCCTCAATTCAGAAGAAATTGTAGTGCTGAAGACGACAACGATAATCATATTTGGAGGAGCGCCCATAAACCCTAAAGCAGCGGAAAGCCTTTACAAGCTGGGCATTCCTATGGTGAACTCGTATGGATCGTAAGTCACTATATCCCTGAGTCAGAGTGTTGATCTCAATGATGAATACGTGCACCTTATTTAGATCTGAAGCGGGAATTCTCACAGAGATCGATTTCCCTTCCGATAACATGATAGAAGATTGGCAGTATGTTCGATTCATAAAAACCCGATATACCATCCATTTCGTTCCAGTCGATGATTCGGATGCGCGAGAATTAGTGGTCTCTGTGAGGCATTTTATTGCACTCCATGATTTATGCTAACTACTTTCTCTCTCTGTAGCATGGCCCCGATGGAGGTCCGGCAGTGATTAATTGTAATAATCCTGTGGGATTCACAAGTAATGACCTCTGGGTTCCCCACCCTGCTAAACCAGGTAATATTTAAACCTCGAACTTTAGTTAATACATGCTAAAAAATATTCTCAAGGGCTATGGAAATGTGTTGGTCGTAAAGATGCGGTAGTAAGAATAGGCTTTCTTCTTCTCACTATTCTCAGAGATTTAGTATTAATTTATAGACCGTTTTGAGCAATGGTGAAAAAACTGACAACACTCAACTTGGTATGTCTACGTGTACCCCCTTGCTCAGATTTATTAAATCGTATCATACACTGCGTCAGCAAGTCTTCTCCAAGAAGATCCATCCATCTCAGCGGTCGTAGTCTTTGGTAGCGCAAAGCCTTTAAACGGTGTCTTATTACTACCCTCCGCTCATTGCCTTGACATGGACGCTGAGGAATATCTTGATTCAATCTGGGCCACAATTGAGCGGACCAATGCATTGATCCCCAAACACTCTCGAATCCTCCAACAAATGGTTATCGTCGCTACCAGAGAGAAGCCATTCATTCTCAGTGATAAAGGATCTATACGTGCCAAAGAAACTTTATCAGCCTATGATACTGAAATCAATGATGCATACAGACGATTCGACACTACACCGGCCAATCTAAAGGCACAAGCTCCTGCTACTTTGGAGGAGTCTCTTGAACTCGTTCGTAATATCGTGCATTGCATAGCGGGACGACAACTAGAAGATGATCAAAATATATTCGAAGCCGGTAAATTGAACTGTCATATCTTTCTTTGGATGTTTAGATACTGAATGTACGATATAGGTCTAGATTCTTTACACGCTACTCAAATTCGGGCCCAACTACTAGCCGCCTGCGGCGACTGTGAGGTACCTTATAATATTGTCTACAGTCATTCGACGATCATCGAGCTCTCTCTTTACGTTGTAATGTGCCGTAATGAACCAAACACGCACGAAACAACTTTGGAGACGAAATCATCTCGTATTCAATTATGTATAGATCACTTTACAGCCGATTTCCCCTCTTCCGCATCAAAAACGGACACAAATTACAGCGATGCAACTGTGATTTTAACTGGAGCTACCGGTAGTCTTGGATGCCATCTCCTCGACGGGCTTCTAGGGCGACAACATGTGAAGAAGGTTTTCTGTTTCCATCGCCATTCTTCAAAAGCAGCGTTCAGTAATCATGCTGAGCTATTTCAAAAACGAGGAATTCCTTCGACTGTTATAACGGAAAACAAAGATAAACTTCTTTGTTTAAACGTTGACCTGACCCTTCCCGACCTGGGGCTTGACAGCAAGATCCAGGATGAGGTACATAATGCCCACTATTTCTCAGTTTTCTTATACGCATCTAAGCAAGTACTCTTAGCTACGACAATTTGTCACGCATATTGTTCACGCAGCATGGGAATTGAACTTCAACTGGAATCTCAAGCTTTTTGAAAAGCCATGCATCGCGCCTACACGTCATTTAATCGATTTCGCATTGACATCCTTTTTGTGCCCGGATTTTATTTTCATTTCTTCTGTCGGTGCTGTTTCCAGTTACACTCAAGAAAATTTTGTTCCGGAAATACCACTCGATGACGCTACTATGGCTGGAAATGAAGGATACGGAGAGGCCAAGTATGTTGCAGAACGTCTCGTTGACCGGGCTTCACAGATAGGTTTACGTGCCAAAGTTGTTCGTATCGGTCAACTTTCTGGATCCACGGTCAGCGGATTCTGGGAACCTTCAGAATATATGCCATCATTATTCCGTTCAAGTAGAAAGCTGTGTTCAATACCTATCGATTTTCCGGTCTGTTGATCATTGCATAGTATTTGATTTGTGTTCTTACTCCCCTTCGCAGGATACTCGATGGATTCCTACTGATGTTGCAGGAAACTGTGTACTTGACCTGGTTTTCAATTCGGATTCTTCGTCGCTTGCCTACTATCATATTGAAAATCCCACAGCAACTACCTGGAAAGAAGTTGTTCGTTTATTCATAGCAGTCTCTCAGGGATCTATTATTACACCCGTCCCTACAAAGGACTGGATCAAGAAACTCGAGGAAGCTGGACAAGAAACTTATACAGGAGCCTCTTTGGGCTTACCTCTCGCCTTATTGCAGTTTTATTCTGATTATGCGCTCGGAGAATATAGTCCCCGTTTGGCTTTGGACGTAACCAGGTCGAGTCAGGTTTGCCCTTCGATCTGTTACGGTCCTGTAACTGAAGCGTTGATGAGAAGCTATGTGAGGTGGTTCGAGGATGGAGTATAACATATTCGACAGAGACTGTATATTATTTTACGCATACAGTGGATAGGTCAAAATGTAATCCAGTGACAATTCATCTGCCATCCGCTCCCTACGGTAGTTAGTTAGTTAGCAGATTCCGGTAATAGCTGGCACATGCACATGTGAATCCAAGGTCTATTTCGAGAACTTATCGCCGAGCTAATAACCTTCAGCTTTCTACCAAGTCTTCCAGATCCCGTTCCAAGCTTAGCAATGCCCATCGTCTCTCTTGATGATTTCATACGTTTTTCTAATACTGATGGATTTCATTATGTGGTTGTTGGAGGCGGCACTTGCGGGTTAGTCCTTGCGTCGAGGTATGCACCGAACCATTCGGCAAGTAGTATACGACCTTCAGGCTTAACTGAAATGCATTCGCACTGAGATTGTCAGAAAACCCCAATTTCAATGTAGCTCAATACCGTCCAACAGTCGAATGCGAATGAGAGGATAATTCCCCAGCCGAGAGGAAAAGGTTTAGGTGGATCAACTCTTGTGAGCGGCGAGCCTCCATTGAGCTTCACAAATGCTGAATATTGCTTCATTCTCTTTTTCTGCATATAGTTGAATTACTTATACACAAGTCGTCCTTCAAAGTATGAATGTAATGCCTTGGAAAGTTTCTTCGGAAATAAAGGGTGGAATTGGGAGACACTCCTTCAAAGCATGAAAAAGGTTCCTCATTCTTACTCAATACCATCTGCCTTGTATTACAAGATTGACTCCTTTTAAAGAGTGAAGATAGCTGTTTTACAAACTCGCATATCCATGCTCGAATGGCTATGGATTTATCATACCATGGGTTAGGCGGTAATTATTATGTCTCCACTTATCTGTCATCCGGCACTAATTCATTTTATTGAAATCAACAGGACCAATCAAGAAGTCACTTCCAATTTCGACGCCTGAATTAGAGGATCTCACAATGTGGTTTTTCGATACCGCAGAAGAGTTGGGAGTTCGGAAAAATCATGATCCCGTGCGCACACCTAACAAGTTCATTGTGCAGCTTGTGGCACTGAAATTCTTCCCTTCAGTTTAACGGAGATAATATTGGATCCTCAGTTCCGTACTCGACGATAGACCCTAATACAGCCACGCGTTCATCTGCTGCTTCTGGATATCTAGAGCCTATTTTAGGTCGACCCAACTTGATGGTTCTAACAGGTGCCCTTGTTACAAAGGTGCTGCAGATATTACTACACTTCCAGCAATAGCTGATGTCCTACATATGGAAAATATCTGTAGATCCTTCTCTCACATGATGGTGATAATTCATTGCAACAGGCGACAGGAGTAGAATTTTGTTACTGCAATTCAAATATATCAATTAACAATGTCAAGCGTGATGTGATACTTTCGGCTGGTATGCTAATTATATTAAGCTTTAGCAGTTATAAGGTTAATAATAAAGCATCTTACTCTAGGTTCTTTTAAAACCCCTCAAATACTCGAATTATCTGGTATTGGAAATCCTGAAATATTAAAACAAAATGGGATTGAAAGTCTCGTCAATTCGCCTGGGGTAGGCGAAAATCTACGTAAGGCTTTCATATTATATTCTTATGGCAGAAAGCGCTTCATGATACTATTAATGCAGAGGACCATGTTGCTGTGCCTATGATTTTCGAAATTGATGGCCGATACACGACGGTGGATATATTTCATGAACCAGAAGAATTTAAGAAGCATCACGAACTTTAGTGAGTTTAGCAAGTGTAGTACGTGGCATGTACAAATGCTGAAAGATAGTCGTTAATTTAGCCTCAATGAAAAGAAAGGAATGCTCGTTAAAACACCATCTCAAGCCTTCTTGTTCCTTCCGGCTCATCATGTCGTCGATGGAAATCATAATCATAAATCATGGTCATCAACTCGTACGAGTGAAGCATTGACGATATTGTCAAAAGCTTCTACGCCTCTTCCAGTCAAATCTGGAATTGAAAAACAGTACGAACTCCAAAAACAGTGGTTTTTGGATCCAAATATAGCAGAAGTCGAGTAAGTGGCTTTGGACTCTCTCAAATGATTGATCTAATTAAATGCATTACTTCTAGGATAATTGAACACAGAGGACATTTGCCAGTGTCACCTCAGTACACACCGGTTAAAGGAAAACGATATGTGTCATTAACCACCGTCCTTATGCATCCTCTCTCGCGTGGAACTGTCCATATATCTTCCTCTGACCCTCTGTCGTCTCCGAATATTGATCCTAAGCTCTTAGATTGTGATTCAGACCTAGAGCTCTTACTCCGAGGTATGGAATGGACATTGAAATTATGCCGAACATCGCCGTTCAAAGACGCTGTGCGTGGAATGGAGTTCCCAAAACCAGACAATGCACTTGATACAATGGATCCTGCCAAGTTGAAAGAGAAACTTGAAGCACACGCAAGAAGATGGTGTAGAACTGTCTTTCATCCTGTAGGTACAGCAGCCATGACGAAGCGTAAAGACGGAGGAGTTGTTGATGAGCAGCTGAGAGTATATGGAACCAATAATTTGAGAGTGGTAAGAATAAATTCTGCACCTTAATCAGACATTTATATTTACATACATTCGCTTCACTGACTTCTAGGTTGACCTTTCCATTTTACCAATAGTAAGTTCTTAACATTGACTTTTGACACTTAGTCTCTAATATGATCTATCCCGGTAATTTTAAATAGGCATTTTCTTGTCACACAATGTCCCTCGCATATGCAATCGCAGAGCAAGTAAGATCGAGTATTCTTCACGAAAGAGGATAACTAACGGAAATATATTAAAGGCAGCTACAAGAAGAATATCGTAATAAATAAGTATGTTGCCGTCCTGTGACTCTAGAGTACAAAGATAACACATCTACATCTACGCGCAAGAAGAGTTACTTTCTGTACTTTGGCTCGACGAAGACTGCTGAGCAGCCGAAGAACTCTTGACAAATTCTATTGGAAGCATGATATCACCGCCACTTTCTGTAAATTGATATCCATCTCGACTCGTCTGTATGCGACTGTTGAGAATAACTAGAAGTGTGTTTGAGTACCATTTTGAAATCGTCCCAGCCACCGCCATGAAGTATATTTCTATAGGGAAAGCAGTGATAAGAACTAAAGTGGTGATAGCCATACTGGCTAGTGTTTGAGAAAATCAGATGTGATATTTTGAAGTTAGGGAAGGACTGCACCTGTCACCACTCCAGTTTCTACCGACAGACGTACAAGCCTTCTAAGTAGACGTCTAGTCGTTTTGAAGTCTGTATCTTGCCGTAGGAGCTACGTATACACGAACTATAACGCGTACATGGGCGAATGACGAGTGGGGAACAGCGTACAAAAAATGTCATATAGCATGCGATAACAGCGTCACATAATGCAGAGGAGCCTGTCCATGTCTGTAATTGTTTCAACCATATTCAGACAATCCATACAACAACGAAAATACATCATACTTACAACGGAACTGACATAGGATATAATTCGTAGTTCACTCGCATTCTTTTCCTTGCACACGAGAATTCCGGTCATAAGTCCTGCAGCGAGTTGTAGCATCGATATCTGAATCCGAAGTTCACCGTTAATAATGACCGGATTCCTACTCTCCAGTTAGTAACTCACGAGTATAACGAACAAAGGGATAACTCTCGACCTCGAAAGTACTCTTATCCGGTACGCATAGTAAGATTGGCCGATGCAAGCAACTGAGTAAGACGCAGAAGGCATAAATATTTAGATATTGACAATGGTAATAAATACTTACTAAGTCCTCCAAGGATCGCTCCCGAGACTCCACTCAATCGCATTTGTGACAGCCGACTGAAATTCCCTGATCCAAAGGCTGTGAACGCATCATAAGTTGCCACAGACGACTGTATGACTTCTATGAAGTATACGCCGTACACAAGGACTTTTATGAAGATTCTATCTTTGGGGAAAGCGAGGTAATAGTGATCTGTGAAATAATTCAAGTGATCGCCGTCAATAAAATATTGATGAAGGAGAGTTCCTCGTTCATACATACAGGTCTGGATAGATAACGCTCCGTGAAGGATCCAATTAAGCATATAACCTGTTAGCTTGAATGGTTTCATTTCTGATCAGCGGATGCGCTACCAAAGTAATCATAGAATATACCAAGGGTGTTGCACTGTCAAGATTGAGTCATTTGCTTGGTCTACGTGATATATAATTTAGAATATTACTGACATCTTTCTGGGGTCGGAAGATATTCCATGAGTCCCCATGATAAGTAGAGCTTAACAAAGGAGAGTTTAACTAGCTGTCTTGGTGTTATGTCTACGAATTACTTATATCCTATGAAAGAAAAAATATACTAGAGACATCAGTGGCTATACGACCTCTTGTCGGTCTGAATTTAATTCCGGTCCTTGCATATAGGTGTTCTATTATTTAGTGAGTGGAAAAGATGTGTATCGGCCCCACTTATTGACAGTTCTATGATCAATGATGACAAGAGTTCAATTATAGACCCGTTCATAAAGGCTTGCCGTCGGCATATTATTTACAGACAAAGGGACAGCTTATAAACGGTCAGAAGATGATCCCAAGATCTACAGATACGAAGGCCAATGAGTTACCAGACATGGGAAAGCAACATCGTGATGTCCTTCGGACAGATGGTGCTGTAACACGGAGACTGCCGTAGCGAAGATCGCCTTCATAAAGCAAGTCAATGGAATCGGTATTGAAAGCTAAAATAAAGGAAAATTTAGTATAGTCGGTCTTTGCGCCAGCGTCAAGACGACGATCATGAGAGCTGGATGAGCATTGTCCTATCAACTGAGCGGCGATCACTAACTTCAATTCACAGTTAAGGAGTATGTACAGTGCACTCTTGCGCAGGTACTACGTTAAAGGCTGCGTCAACAAGGGCATCATCAGCGTTAATAGAGCGTAAGAAGCGAATGATTAGGCGCACCTTGCACAAAACACCCAACTTCCAATCACAGCCAATGCCAAAACGCAACGTTAGAGGGCCAATACGTTCAAGAACACGCAAAAGAAGTAACATGAAAACATATATTGATTGCCTCAAACGGCGGACATAACAATGAGTGAAATGTCGAGTGGATAAAAGTACAATGCAAGATCTAACGGTGGCGCACACAAGTGTCAAGTTGGAACAAATCGGTCGGTGCAAAACAGGGAGCGGTGGCGGTTAAGACTTAAGGTGAGGGAGGCGGGAAACGGGGAGAGAGAGAAGGGCATAAGCGAGGTGTACGGTAAGTAGTAACAGAATGGTAAAGTGCACGACAGAATCCGGAAGTAACGAAAGTTCTGCTCTGATGGCAGACATACGGTATAAGGGGAGTGAAGAATAGTAGGTATCACAAATAACGCGGGTGACATAAGAGATCTGGCGAGTGCCAGGTCAAACACGGGTATCCATGATGAGGGTATGGAAGAGAGAAGAAAGGTATCGCACGCAATAAAGATAATCGGACTGGGACGTATGGCCTCCAGCACGAGAAATAGTGTCAATAAATGAACTGAAAGGGGGAATCATGAAGGTGTCTCAGAGAAGAAAAAAGACAAGAAACGAATGGGAGGCGCCGCCTATGACAGAGACATACACACAAGCATCAACATTGCACCGATGGCAGCCAGGCCCGTACTCGGTATTGAGCCTGTCGCAACGTTACTTGCTGGCGGGGAAGTTGCCGCAGCCGCTTGTGACGCAGATGATGAAGACACCACCGCCGTCGAGAACCCAGACGGTGTCGAGGATGCTATTGACGACAAAGACGCCGCTGAAGAACGACTTGATGACGACGAGGGGATGGAAGGTAAGGGTGGCAGGATCGTCGACAGCTGGCTCGGGACCGAAATCGACGCGGTATGTGCGTGAGAGAGTGAGCTTGGAATGGGGATCAAAGAGGTGGCAGAGGGTAGCGGGGTATCGAAGGAGCCAGTCATCCCTTCAAGTCTGTTGTTGGGCGGTCAGGAGACAAGAAATGGATTGAGGTGAGAGCGTACGCACTTGAATGACGGGGAGAACCCTTGATACGGTGAGCCATCGCTTTCTTGGAGGTTGGTTGCTGTGAATGAGATGTAGCTGGTGAAGAGGTGGTTAGTCTGATATGATGGGATGAGGTGGGACGACGGACTAGGTATCCGAACTAGGTCCAGCCGCTGCGATGGGCTGCTCACTGGACTGTTAGTAGCTAGCGGGGTGGATAGCTTGCCTGCACGAACCGTAAACGTTAAGGAGCGTACGCCCGACACATCCACTGCCGGTATTGACTGGACGAGTTGCTGTATGTGACGTTGTGAGTGCCTGCAGAAAACAACGTTGCCGCAACTCACCTGCTTGCCATGGTATAATCCAACGGTTGTGATACCAATTGCGCCGAGCAGCGGGCGTGTGCCGTCATCCACCCATTCAATTGTACAAGGCTGCCCAGCGCGACAGGTAGCGCCTTGAAGAGGATTGAATACCTATTACCGCCCGTCTGTTTAGCATCCACCTGTACAACAAAGCAACCAGAAACGCACGTAGATACCAGCGTTAACGAAGACAGCAGCATCGAGAGCCAGAATTGCCAGAATCAGGGCCATTATTGAAGAATACATCTTGATATATCAGGAAAGAGAGTGTGTGGATTATTTATTATTAGAGAAAGAGCGTGGACTGGAGCAGGGTGGTCTTGGGTTTTCAGAAGGTTTTCTTGGAGTTTTGTAGTTAGCTAGATGACGACTTGGGCGGCATACGAGGTGGTGGGTGGAGGAGAGAGGTGTGCGGAGAACGGTTAGGAGGGCGTATCAAATGATAATCGTGATGTGTTCGTTGTCGGGCAGGTCGTCGTCAAGGTTGAGGATTAGGCCGCCGCCAAACAACTTGAACATTCCACGCGGTAGACTCGTGGGAATAATTCACGGTAAGTACCGCCGCCTCTTGCTCATCTCATTTCACTCTATCCCCTAACTATGTCAGAGATTCTTTGTATGTGGTACAAAGCTATTCTCATTTCACTCCTCTATTTCTACTTGTGTTCGAGGCTTCTCGTACCCCACCACTCCTCATCCATTACCTTGTTTTCCATTAATGTAGCTACCAAGTACATTGTCAAGTGTCGCGTCAGACTGATGGTCCTATACGATGGAAGGACGTATGTGGAAGTGGAGGAAACGCGCAATGGTAATCCAGATGAGACGTAGTCGTAGGCTCAGCTGCCCACAAGGCGGAATATTCCGAGCAGCCTTGTCACTTGGGATAACCTCATCCCCAGTGAGAGAATGAGTGCAGGGATGGACTACGAGCAAGAACTCGCGTTGGGACCGCATATATGCGTCGGACTGAACTAACTAACCTTGCTGGACATGCCATATCCACCCTAAACACCTCTGGTCCCTCCTACACCATCTCCAGCCGTCCAAAACGAACGCAATCAGACCCAGTCGAGATGCACCAACGCCCTAGGACCCAGAGCGTGGAGAAGCACGAATGACCACTCACCCCAACTCCAAACCATGTCCGACAACCATAAAAGGTCTGCTGCATGACACACTAACGCTTAGATGACCGAAGACGCGTGAAGCTCGTTGGGAGATAGCCAGGAAACGATGTAGATACTCAAGGCAATGGGCAGGCATGTATAGGTCGTTGAGGCTGTCAAGGACGCGTTCTGGACGATGGAAGGACCATCCTCCTCGAGAAGAGGATGCCTCAGGAAGTGTCGAGGAGTATGCGCCTGTCTGAGACATAGCAGAGCCATTGGAATGGTTCAACTCGATGAGGAAGAGCTGGGTGAAGTCGGGGACCGCATCTTGGAAGGATGAACAGTTTTTGAGGGTGGTAGAATGCGTGGGGAGGCATGAAATTGTTTGGAGAGGCGAAAGGATGCTGGACGAGGTAAGGTCACGCCAAAGGCGGCAGTGTGCTCGTCGAGGTCGAGGGAGACGCGTGGGCGATTGCGAGTTGGGAAGCCTCTTATATGTAAAGAAGACAACACACTGACGATAAGGGGACTCTGGATGGAAGGGTTTGTTTGACGCCAGAGGCGTTCCGGGAAGTAAGGATGGTGACGAGGGCGTCATAGGTTCCAACGTCAGAAGTGCTAGCACGGAGAGAGCGGGTAGATAACCCTTTTCGCTGTAGAATTCACAAGGCCCGGTAGCGTAGTGGTATCGCCACTTAATCCTATAATGCAAACGCATTATTTATCGCACTGTACATTAAATTAGTGCACTGCATACCAGTAAACCCTTTGAAGGGTTTCGTATACGAGCAAAACGCTCGTTACCGCGGCATAGTCGTCCAAGGGTCAGGTGAAGCTCTGTTCGATTCAGAGACTGGGCATCAAATTCTTTTTGCACCAATCGATCACAAAATGCCACAATGCCAGTGATAAAGTACGTACCAAGTAAAGGAATATATGCTCAAGAATGAACGACAATCCCAGGACATCAGCTACAAAATATATTCGTGGCCCTACATTGACGATGATTTATGATAATAATACCCATTACAGAGTCACTTTAGCACATTTTATTAGGTATTAACGACTAGATTTTCAAAGTTGGAATACAGTGAAATACTGCCGTGCGTGAGGATTGAAACCAGTTGCTGATAAAAGCATATCTGCAGCCCCGTTTTGCTTGACTAAAGTTCCGCCTCGTTTTGCTTTGGAAAAGAAGCAGGGTCCAGGCTAGCCGGCCCACAACCCAACAGTGGTGCCGAATGCGCCGAGTCACGTTCCTCCCTTTCGCATGCTTTGTCTTTCGATGTGCGTCAAGTTGGGCTACCGTTTTGCTTAAGTGGAGCTTCTTTTGCTTGAAAAAACCAGCTGCAGATATACTCTATAGACTCATAAGGGCCGCATATTACTCTAAAAATAGATCTATGTAATTTGCATGACGTAGACGAGAGATACACAAGCAGCAGGCTGCTGATGACACGCTTATCATTACGCTTTCCCCAGTTAGCTCTTGAAAGATGATTAAGAACCTTCAAGGTGTCTTTCATCTTCGTTTGCTATTGGCTCATTACTGACAAATCTATACTTCTTCGAAGACAGGAGTGTTCGTGCTGAATAACTGGTCAACGTGGCCGATGGCGAATAGGAAGGCTGAGATGACTGCTGGTATGATTCGCATCTACGACGGTCGTATTTAAGCGTGGGGCTTCTTGGGGTCATTTGTTATACTCCACTGGACCGGCACTTCTATCTTACATTCACGAATCTTTACGATTGAATCATGTCACATAACGGTCAAAATTCGACGACATTCAAAGAGAAGGCGAAGCTGCCTCTTCTTGGGCTTCAACTTCGTACGCAACCATATCCTGAATCACACTATCCAGTTCGCTTATATTAAATACAGCATTCGTCATCACCTACAACGTTCTAAATTCCCCATGGTCGAAACGAAACAAGAAAAAACCCCTCAACCGAGTTATGTTCGACTCGGCATTGAGATTCATCTCATCGAACACCACGATAAAGCAGATGCAGGCATTGGGAGATTCTACCCATATGTCGTATCGCAAATGGTGCAAGAGCGCGAACATGTCCCCGGTTGTGGATGAGCTGGGAGACGGCGCGAGATTGCTGTGGATAGGTCCCCGACGAATGGACCGAGTTGTTCTCTACTGCCACGGTATGGAAGATACAAACGCGAAGCGACTCTTAGTTGACTCTTATGTTCACAGGTGGAGGCTTTGTTGGAGCTCTGGGTGACTTTCAAGCTACATTTTGGAAACGCGTACAAGACGAGCTAGCACATAAGCAGGACAGGCAAAAAATTGGCGTTGCAGTTCTAGAGTATTGTGAGTTAAATGGCGTCCCGAAGGTATATATAAACTCACTAACAATTACCGATCCAGCTCTCTCACCAGCGACTTTCCCAACACAACTCAACCAGCTGATACTCGCAATGCGACATATTCTGTCAAAAGGGGTACTTCCGTCAAATATCTACCTTGCTGGAGATTCTGCAGGGGCAAATATCATCTATCAGTTAATCGGCCATACTTTACACCCCGTCTCAGGAGTATCAGCATCTCCGCTATCGAAAGAGGAGTCAAAATCTCTGGCAGGTTTAATCATGATCTCCCCCTGGACGTCATTAGCTGGTATAAGACACTCGGATGTGGCGGACGGCCACCTTGACATTATGACAGCAAAAACGTTGGGCTACTGGGGAAGATCGTACCTCTCAAATGTACCCAAATCGCAGCACGTCTACGTGCAACCTAGCCTTTCAACTACTTCCTGGCTCTCTGGCGTCGACAAGTTGTTCGAACGCATCTTCATAACAGCAGGAAGCAGCGAAGCGATGAGAGACGACATCGTTGCCTTTAATGAGACCTTTGAGCGGGTACATCCTGACGTTGAGTTCTTAGTCCAACAAGATGGTATTCACAATGAGCCGATGTTTGAGCACGGCGTGAAACTGAAAAAGCTGAGCCATGTTACGGAGGCGATGATCGACTGGTTGGCGGAAGGAGATGGAACGACGGATAGTAAACGCGAGACATACTCACAACCTGGATTATGAAGAACCTAATGCCCTTTAGAATATGTAGAGTAGAATCCCATCGGAAGATAAAACTTCGAACAAATGTGACTACTTGTTAAAGATTTGAAGTGCCCAGTTAAACAGATAGCACGAAGTGTATTGCGACACTATCAGGTATTCTGTATATGAACACTGATTTGCCTTGACAGACATTTGAATATGACCATGGTGGTGGTTCGTGCTCAAGCTACTTTGCGCGTTCCGTTTCCGCGGACTCCGCCGGAAATTCACGCGTCTCCTCCTGGCATCGCTCTCATCCCTGCTCTGGCCAAAATCCCTTCACATGCATGTTTAAGACCCTCAAAAGACATAGTAACTGAATACACGCCTCTTCGCAGCTCACTATAAAATCTCTTATTCTGGTCATATCACCCCATGCGTCTCGTAGCGACAACGAAAGCTGCACTTTCTAGCTCCACACGCACACGACTGTTCTACACACCGCATACCCTTCGTAGGATTCCACGTCCACATACCACCATGTCATCCACACCCAACTCACGTCCATCGTCGTCCTCGTCGACGGTGTCCCCTTCTGGATCGAAGCCCAAAGTCATATTCCCCATTTCTGAGATACCCCCAAACCCTCTTGGCGAAGGACGTTACATTCGTTCGGCAGCTGCTTTAATCATTGGGTGAGCGCTGTTTGAAGTTACGTGGTCGTGCTGGGATGTTAAATGAGCTGCAGAGACGAAATTTTGAATGGAAAAACTCTGGATCGCAATTCTCATTTCTTCGCGCGGTATTGCTTTGAGCACGGGATTGAACTGTACGCCTTCGACTTTGCTCCCGGAATGGGTTAACGAATATAGCTGCTGACTTGTAGCAAGCGGGTAGAAGTGGTTGCGGATAATGTGGATGAAATGTACGTTTATAGTTCACTGATGCTTATATATGTCTGACGTGAAACTCTCCAGAATTGAAGCCAGCAGAAGGATGGTGAAGAACTACGATTTCGTCATTACGAGCGGTGGAATTGGCCCTACACATGATGGTATGAACTCCTCGTCTTTGATCGATCCACTTCATCTTAGGCCAATACAGATATCACATATGAATCCCTCGCCAAATCATTTAACCAATCCCTCGTCCACCACGACGAGACTCTAAGACGCATGGCTGAGATGAGCAAGCATCGTAAATGGATGGGAGACCAGAATGAGCAGCAGCGCGCCGCTAGGGATCGAATGGCCCTATTTCCAGACAAAGCGGAAGTCATCTTCGTCGGGGAAGATATCTGGGTGGTACGTCTTCTTATGACGTGGAACGTCCCATATATTAACCTACCGCAGCCTGTCATCCGACTAGAAGGCAAACTCTGCATCTTCCCCGGTATTCCAGCGCTGTTCCAGAAGATGCTGACCTCCCTTACTCCGTTCCTTCCTTTACCACCAAAGAGCGAACGCCCCCTTCGTATACAAGTCTTCACCGAGTATGTTTTCCCTTTCCCCGCCCTGTTCACTTAACTGAAATTCACTGTTAGACGTGCCGAATCAATGATCGCACCATATCTCACTTCCCTCCAACAGCGGCTCAAACCACACGGGATCCAAGTCGGCTCGTACCCCATACTGTACAAAGGTGTCTTCGTCAGTCTCATTGGACGCGATCTCAAGCAGGAGGGGGATGCGGACGGAGAGAGGAGAGTGTGGCTTGCGGATGTGGCGAAAGAAGTTGAGCAGGAAGTTGGTGGGAGGGTTGTGAGTGAAGAGGAGGTTGCAGCACATAAGAAAGATAGTATTAGTGCTGAGACGAAGCTGAAGGAAGAGGGTGAGGTACCGAACGGGGAGGGCCAGGGGACAAAGGCGAAATTTTGAGCTGGGATGCTAGTCCTGAGAAGGGATGCCACTGCAGCTTTCAGATTGCGTTTTGTAAAATCTTGCTTCCTTTCACCCCTCGCAGCTTCATTTATATTTTTTCTTGTAGGATAGCTTGCTTTCAACCGTCATTTATATCTTCTTATTCAACTCCATTATCAAAATGCAATTTGTTGATGTTTTCTTTGGATTCCCCGCTGAGAGAACATGATCCTCACAAAGTACTGAAATGTAATTCGCCAACCTCATAAGGTACCATCCAATAACTATTTCTCACACTCTGCATCTCGTGGACATGATGATAACATAAAGGGTCATGCACACCTTGATCAATAGCTCCTCAAAGTCCTCATAAATAGAGCTCGTATCAAACGCCTACCACAAACGACGCTAGATCGAAGCCATGGCATCAAAGGCTGAGGAGCTTCCCAGCACTATTTCCATTGGGAAGGGGATGACCATGGTCTGTCCCACTTTCCCTTGTACACCGTAATGAGCATTTGACGATCCCAGAGAGTAGACCTTCCTGCGTAACGAAGCCTACCTAACGCGTGTCCATATTACTGGTGCTCCTGATGCTGACAAGCTCTACGTACCCCCGCACTGGCATGAGACGCACGACGAGTACATCCGCGTTCTATCAGGACAACTCGAGATAGTCGTCGGCGGGCAAACAAAGGTTTACTGTCCTGAGGATGGTGAAGCGACGATTCCGAAAGGAGTCGTGCACAGTTTGAAGAGTCTGAAGGGCATCGAGGTGCTGTTCGAAGAGAGAACGAATCCAAAGGTACGTTGCTCTTTTGAGCCCCGTTGGGGTTTCCAAGAGGAAGGACTGACATGAGTTTCTCACAACGGACAGGACGAAGAGAAGGAGCTGTTCTTCCGGAACATCTTGGTCAGTGGTGGTATGCCGACTAATGTTCTTGAAGTTATGCATGTCTTCTACCACGGCGACACCGTGCCTGCGCTACCTGGGCATGTAAAGTGGTTAGAGAAAGCCGTAGGTTTCATTCTTCCTGTTGTCGGTGTTTGTCTGAAGGAACATCTTGGTAGTTCGTTACGATATTAGGCGCGTACATCGCGCCAGCACTAGGGCACAAGCGGAAGTATCCTAGCCTGAACATGAGCGATCCTGTCAGAAAATGAAGCATCGTGGTACGATGACTTCAGCGCAAGCATAGCACGATCTAGCGAGCGGTTTCAAACAGTAAGCATGTATCTACATTTTGCATTGTCAATTAGCATTAAATGCTCTGGTTGACTGAAACGCACTGTATCATGACGATAAGATTAAGAATAGCCTTGAGTACAAGATTCTCGGACCGTCGCCCTATGGATCTTACAGCCTTTACACCCTAAACGGAGCTCATACTTACACGTTCTATAGAAGCAGTCGCATCGGAAGACTATCATGAGTTTGATCCGCCGCTAGTCGATCCTCACCTTCGTTTAGTAATGAGAAATTTAGCCTGAACAAAGCAGGAGCTTGAAGCACGCGAATAAGGCCGATGGGCAAAATTATAATATAATCCGATTCTAAATCCAGTTTAATTAGCAGAAACATGGTTACGTCTGTAAAGAATGTAAGATAGTTAATCCCATCCGTTGGCAATTTCCGTGGTTGCCGTATCGTCTAACGTCGCATCGTAATTGAGAAAGAAATGTCGTAGTTCGTATGATGAATGGGATGGGGTGAACTAGGTCGGGTAAGAACAGAGCATAGCCTTTCGAGACCAAAAACTAACGAGATGCGCAGCTATACTGCATGACAACGCGCAGAGTAAAGGGAACGGCATAGAGAAAAAGGTGAAAGGAAGATCATGGGTGTGCTTAGAACATGGTGACACCAATGAGGGCGCTGACGGCAACACCGAACCAGCCAGCCTTGACGCCGAGAGCAGCGTTCTGAGTGGCTGAGGCGGAAGCGGAGGTGCCAGACTTGGAAGCGGTGGCGCTGGCGCTGCTGGACTTGGCGGTGGTGCTAGCAGGGGTACCAGTGGACGAGGCACCAGCGGAAGCAGAGGCGGCCGAGGTTGCACCGACAAGGGGAGCGGTGGACTGCCCAGCGATCTGAGCCTGGACGGAGGAGTTGAACTGGCCAGACATGTTGTTCATGCTATAAAATGACAAGTCAGATATATTTATCTACAGTCCGATGAAAAGCGAAACTGACTTGAATTTAGCGGAGAACGCGAGAGCAGGGAACTGGGGTGCGTTAGCATCCTTAAGGTTCAACGATTCGAAGCGGATGAAACTAGGAAGTCGGGTTAATGACTAGAAGCAAAGTGGCAGAAAGGTATGCGTACTATTCGGCGCTGTTGGGGCCAATGGAAGGATCGGGAGTGAACTTGATGGTCGAAGTCTGCGACACGTCAACGCTGGGAGCAATAGTCTGGAGACGGGTCTGATAGGAGTGATAAAATTTAGGGAGGATCAATAAAGTAAAGAAAAAGATGTCGTACCTGCTGCTGGGCGTTTCCGACATAAATGGAAACTATGGCAGGACCAAAGTCCTGGAGAGTGGGGGCAGAACCTCCATCCATCCAGGTGATGGTAGCCTCCTGGCCTCCAGAGAAAGTCGAAGAGGCGACAGGGGAAGTGGTCTAAAGAAAAAATACTGATTCGATTCGGAGCAAACATGTATCAATATACGGTGTATACTTACGAAGACGGTGGCGAAAGCCTGGGCGGAGAGGGCAAGGAGGACGAGAGGAGCGGCGAACATTTTTTCAAGAAAGGTTAGGTTGTTGGGTTAGTTTGGATTAACAACGAATGTAATGGGTAAAGAGAGTGTGAGGGAAGCTGATAGTGCTGAAAGCAAGAAAAGTGGTGAACGGGGGAAGGGAAGATGGATGTTGTTGACAGAGGGGAAGAGTAGCTCAAGTGATGAGCGGAGTTCATATTTTGTTTTTCCACGATGCCTAAGCCCGAGCTTGGCCGCTGCCCAGGAACGCCACCTCAATCCCCTCCATCACCTTAATCCAATGTTTATCTCTCTTCTGTTATTTATCCGGAGTCTCTAACTCCACAAAATACAGGAAATAAGAATTCAGCTCAATTCAAGGACCTCAATGATGTCTATAAAGTGACAGAAAATGCCGAAACCGTGGACTGGCATACCATCAAAATATTCGTTCACGCACTGTGATTCCTCGCTCATCCCGGTTTTCGACTTTCGCACCCTCTAGTCAAATTTTCGTTCAGACGATGACACTTTCCGTCTATTGCTGTTCTATTTACACTCTCTACGGCGGCTCCGAATTTTTTCTCTTGTCAGAATGTCTAGTCGCCATGACTCCTGCATGTTCCAAGGCTGTGCTTGACAACGATACTCCCGTGGCTACTAACGGTGCACATGAAGTCTACCATATTCAGTGAACAGCAACTAGTTCTTATTAAAGAAAGACGGAAGAACGATATCTGATATTCAAGTATGTACAGCCACCATGCTTCTGAAGATCTCTCGCGTGACGTCAAGCTTCAAGCTTCAAGCTTCGAGTCCCGCGTAAAGTGCCTTTTCCCCTTCTGCCCAGACTCTAACCACTTCCTTATCCCGGGTAGGGACAATCTGAGTCCCGTAGACAGCTGCTATCCCTGTTGTTGGATCCACGAAATAATATGTTCCTGCCCAACCGTACCCTATGCGCTTTGTCAGCCTTGTACTAATTATGTGAAGAAAGGAGTTAAAACTCACAGCAGCCGCTCCCCTTTCTTCGAGCACCCGGCCAATCCGTGACGTTCATACACAGACCAATACTCCACTGCGAATCGGTCAATACGTTGAAAGTATTCAGGCTCTTGACTCCATCATCTGTTAAGGTTGGTTCGAAGAGCTTGTGTACCGTCTCGGTGCTCAGAATCGGGTTTGTAGCTCGCCCGGCTGCATTAGAGGTGAGCTAAAAACCAATGGATGGGTTCAGTCACTTACCATGAATCTGAAGGAGATGTCTTAACAATGCTAAATAATCCCTGAGTGTTGAATGCATCCCAACGCCTCCAAGGCAAACGTGAACTGTACAAGAGGCAAAGCTTGTTATCGTATTTCACGTAGAGCGATCAATGTCACAATCCACATACCATCTTCATCATCTTGTGGAGTTAGGGGCATATGTTCTTCAGTGCAAGGTACGAGGGTGCCATCTGACTTTCGGAAATTAAGCCCTACGTGTTTCTTCTTCATCTCTGGTGTCACGTGGAATGTTGTCTTCATTCCCAAAGGTTCGAATATATTTTCTTTGCTGTGAGAAACTCTGTAAGATGACTCCCAATAAATTAGACTCGATTTTTTCTCACCAATAATCTTCGAGATACTTCCCTGTGAGCTTTTGTACGATGAATCCAATGACGTCGATGTTATATCCATATGCGACTTGATAAGGTTAGTTACTCATGAGAAAGCTAACAACTTAGGGATGACATACAATTCGTTCCTGGCTCGAAAAGGAGAGGCATTCCAGGAAGGCCTTCCTTTTAAATTCCGACGTATGCTACTTTTCTGAATTCTTGTAAGTCGAATTTACTCACCTTTATTAGATCATAGAAATGTCCAATGGGATTCGTCTTACTATGTGCGGCGGTATATGGGATAGGCAAAGCAGCTGGAGGATTCCGAGGCTTGACAGAATAGTATAAGCCACTCGAGTGGTTCAACAGGTGTGCCAGAGTAATCGGTGTCTTAGCAGGTTTATAGGTCGGTTTATCTGCGAAAGGGTCGTCCAAAATGATGGGGTTCGCAAACTCGGGGAGTATCTCTTCGATGCGTGTGTCAAACCCAATCTTCCCCTTCTCAACAAGTTGCAGGATAGCAATCTGACTGGACTTGAAGCGGCATTTCCAGTGAGCTCAGCTGAATACGCACCGACACAATCAACTTCGTCTGACTGCAAACCCAAAAGACGCTCTCTTCATCGACTTCTCCACTTGCTGGATCATCGATAATTCTCAGACCGGCCTTTCCAAAATAAATCTCCTCATCGATGTTCGTCGCAGCGAATGAGAGGCCAGGGATCTTTCCTTGCTCGACGGCGTCGCTCTATGAATAT
Source organism: Crucibulum laeve (assembly GCA_004379715.1). Taxonomy (NCBI): domain Eukaryota; kingdom Fungi; phylum Basidiomycota; class Agaricomycetes; order Agaricales; family Nidulariaceae; genus Crucibulum; species Crucibulum laeve. The sequence continues at coordinate 62,279 of ML213688.1, forward strand.
CAGTGTGCTTCTAGGTCCACCATGCGATTGAATAGGCGCTTACAAGTATCTTGTCGATTGCCTCCTTGCCTTTACTTGACAGAGCAACCATTATCCGCGTCGAAAAAAGTTGGTTTAAAGTTAGATGATAAAAGGGAAGGAGGACGACAGACTGCTAACGGAATAAAATAAAGTAAAGCTCAGTCAGATAAGAATTGACT
>ML213689.1:6676-62157 GCA_004379715.1 Crucibulum laeve
CTCCTCCAGTATGAGTTGGACGAGGTTCTTCATCACCTCCTCCAGTATGAGTTGGACGAGGTTCGTCGCCACCACCTCCGGAATGAGTTGGACGAGGTTCGCTGCCACCCCCTCCAGTATGAGTTGGACGAAGTTCGTCGTCGCCACCTTTAGTATGAGTTGGACGAGACTCTTCGCTGCCACTTCCACCTGGATGTGTGGGACGAGGCTCCTCACCCACTCCAGTATGAGTCGGACGAGGTTCTTCGCCTCCTCCGCCTGAATGTGTTGGACGAGGTTCTCCATTACCTCCTCCGCCTGGATGTGTGGGACGAAGTTCCTCGCCTCCTCCGCCGCCTGGGTGTGTTGCATGAGGTTCCTTAGCTTCTCCTCCAGTAGGAGTTGGACTGGCTTCTTCGCCACCACCTCCACCTGGATGTGTTGGATGGGGTTCTTTGTCTCCTCCGTCTGGCTGTGTTGGACGAGGTTCTTCGCCATCTTCTCCGCCTGGGTGTCCCTCTCCTCCTCCAGTATGGGTTGGTCGAGGTTCTTCGCTACCTCCATGCTCTTCACCGCCACCACCACCAGGATGATCAGTTGGACGGGACTCGTCGGGTCGACCCCCTCCCTGGCCACCTCCCGCTGTTGGTTGTGGTTGGTCGGGTAGGTTTCCTCCTCCACCCCCTCCATGTCCACCTTCGCCTCCGCCGCCACCATGCTCACCGCCGCCTCCAGGGGGCCAGGCTTGGTCAGGTAGGCCGTCTTCTGCACCTCCACGTCCAGGACTTCCTCCTTCGTGTTCTCCTCCAACCCCGCTACCACCCCCTCCACCGTGCTCGCCGCCCCATTCATGCCCATCTCCCCCGCCGGTTCCTCCATGACCACCACCACCTCCACCATCTTCACCACCTCCACTATCGCCACCTCCAGGGGGCTGTGGCTGGTAAGGTTGGGTACCTCCGCCTCCCCAATGTTCTGGCTGATCGGGTCGAGTACTACCGCCTCCTCCCTGCCCATCACTACCATCACCTTCGTGTCCTCCACCGCCACCACCCCAATGCTTGCCGCCGCCAGAGGGCCAAGCTTGATCAGGCAGACCACCCCCACCTGCTCCGCCTCCATGGTCGTCTCCTGCACCTCCATGTCCATGACCTCCTCCTTCGTGTTCTCCTCCCACCTCACCTCCTCCTCCTCCAGCGTGCTCGCCACCCCATTCATGCCCATCTCCCCCGTCGACTCCTCCATGGCCACCTCCACCTCCACTATCACCACTTCCAGTAGGCTGCGGCTGGTAAGGTTGGGTACCTTCGCCTCCCCAATGTTCTGGTTGATCGGGTCGAGTACTACCGCCTCCTCCGTGCTCACCACCTCCACCATCTTCGTGCCCTTCACCACCACCACCCCAACGCTCGCCGCCGCCGCCGCCAGAAGGTTGAGGTTGATCGGGTTGTGTGCCATCGCCTCCTCCACGCTCTCCTCCTTCATGCTCTCCTCCTCCACGGTATTCGCCGCCGGCGTCCGTGGGTTGGGGCTGATGAGGTTGGGTACCACCGCCTCTATGTTCACCACCGCCTGCAGAAGGTCCAAGTTGATCAGGCTGGCCACCGGAGGGCTGAGACTGATCAGATTGCGTAACACCAGAAGATTGTGGCTGCTCAGGTCGCACACCGCCACTACCTCCTCCATGCTGTCCTCCACGGTGCTCACCGCCGCCGCCAGTGGGATGGGGTTGACCGGGTTGGGCACCGCCGCCTCCAGAAGGTCGAGGTTGATCAGGTTGGCTACCACCACCGCCCCCACCTCCAGAGGGCTGAGGCTGATCAGGTTGTGTACCACCGTCAGAAGATGGTGGCTCGTCAGATTGCATGCCGCCACTTCCTCCTCCATGCTCTCCTCCACTGCCCACGCCTCCACCTTTACCACCACCTCCAGAAGGCTGAGGTCGGTCTAGTTGACCTCCTTCTTCTTCTCCTCCTCTTCCTCCTCCTCCCATATGCTCTCCATCGCCAGTACCACCCTCGCCTTCAGGATGAGCAGAAGGCTGAGGTTGATCGTTTTGTCCTCCTCGATGCTGTTCTCCCGTCTCCACACCCCCACCAACATCAGGAGGACGTCCAGAGGGTTGAGGCTCATCAATCTTTCCCTCGCCATGGGGCTCCCCTGTGCCTGTCGGAGTCGCTTGCCCACCGGTGGGCTGAGCAGTTGGCTGGGGTTCACCCGTTGGTTGGTCTGATGGGCGAGGCGTGCCAGCCGAACGTTCAGGTTCTCCAACTGGTTGGTCGGATGGATGAGGCTCTCCAGCTGGACGGTCGGATGGGGAACGTTCACCCGTGGGTTGACCGGATGGACGAGAGTCTCCAGCAGGATGCTCAGTATCGACAGGCTCTCCAGCTGGACGGTCGCTTTGAATCGGCTGAGCGACTGGATTGGATGGGACAGGCTGAATGGCCGGTTCAGAGACGATAGGCTGGTCACCACCTGAATCGTGAGTGGGCATCGATTGGACAGGCTGGACGACCGAGTCAGATGGAACAGGCTGAGCGACGGGATCAACAGGCTGTCCACCACTTGATTCCTGAACAGGAACTGCTGGGGTTGGCTGGACGTTCTCAACGGGAGTCCGACCAGGAATGTCGTCGGCTGGTACGGGGTTATGGGGATCACTGCCAACGGGTTGGTCTTGAGCCTGTTGCGGCCGAGCAGCGGGTACATCGCCTCCAGGCCGCTGCACGTCTCCGGTAGGGCCGTGCCCACCAGGGTAGAGATTTCGTCTGATGAATTGACCAATTTTTCGGTAGAAGGGTTTACGGGACTCGGTATGTTGTTGGACGGTAGGATGGTTGGCGTGCAGAGGAAAGGCAGCTGATGCAGCCCAGAGAATGCACGATAGAAAAACGATAAGAATGCGAGCGTTTAAAAGCTTCATGAGTGTAAGTCAGTCGACGTCGGGGTCAACACTAGTGGTTGTGACATACCAGTCGCTCTAGTTTATATATACGAATTGCACTCCGGAGCGATCTGGGGAGTATCCATAACTCGCGCCTTTGTCATGGGCTGTAGAATCAAAAAGATTGACCCGAGTGAGTAACGTAGAAGGAATTGAATGAATTGTTTAGAAGGCTCACCGATCGATGTAAGCTGTGCTAGTGATCGTTGATGGGGCAGTATTTACTTCCGTCCTGAAAACTGTTATTCATGTCCCAAAGCAACAAACCTATACAAGTCGATCGACGGATTGACGGACGCGTCTGGGTGGAAAGGAGTTTGTCTGACGGTTCAAAACAGAATCACCTCAGGTATAAATGCATATTCTTGGATAGAGAGAACGTTACAGACCAGTGTGGGTGGTCGTGGGTATAATGAGCGAAGAAGAGGGGCCGTTGGTCGCTGTTAGCGTGCACCATCGTATGAATTTAACAAGACACAACAGCAGTAAATCCTCGCGTCATCACATCGACCAGCCACTACTAGCTATTCTTAGAACCACTTGCCGAGGAAACATTATTAATCAAATATAAGGTGAAATAAACTAAGCAGTCGTGTTTAATTCGGTTTTTAGACAGTAACTTGTAAGCATGCCATACTTACTAGTACGTGCCACTGGCCATATACTGTCCGACATTAAGAAACATATTGTTTCTTAATAGCTTCTTCAATTACCTAACGGTTAAAAGTGGACCAGCTGCGTTCAGAGAGGCAGTAGGATTTCATGACCCTCACAAACGCGCGAGATAGTAGTTATTGGTAGAATATAGATAGTTACAGAGTTGAGGCTCTACTACTGAGAGCAACTATGTATTAAAACAAGCCAAAGCAATGCAAAGATGGGGTCATATTACTTTCAGCTGTACAACTTTTTGAATTACGTTCTAAAAACTATAACTTTCATGGACAGCAAACAGCAATTGGAATCGCGACGTCGAACTCAACTTGGCTAGCCTTTCCTTTAGCCGTTGTCTGTACCACTCTTTCTCCTCTTCTGACAGTGTCCAATCTGTTTGGATGATGCCGTTCATAATAAGTCGGGGATGAATATTCAGAACCACTCGATGTAGTACCGTAAACCCTCCTACATCCATGAGTACGCCTTGTATGTGTTCCAATTCCAAGGAGTCTATTGTAGTTTCATTATGTGGCGTGTCATCTCTGAAATAGCGCAAATTCTCGGCATGAAATACTATCTCCTTGATGGTAGTATTCTGCGCAACCGAGCTCTTTACCAGATAATGCTGCATTGCAGATCCCCAGCTAAAATTGTACTTGGTACCATCAAGGCAGAGGGTGAGCGCATGAAGGGCTGTCAAACTTTGGAAGTTCAGAACATTCTGATTCTGCATGGATGCGTTCTCCACTAAAGTGTGTTGATAATTAATGGTCATGAAATGAATAGCCCAGAAGATGAACAAACATACTGGTATTCCGGACGTTAAGATTGCAGCTGAGTGTTTCCAGTGACTGATTACATTTATCTAGAATGATCCGTAGCGAGTTGTGTGCGCCTAGGTCAAATAGTTTTAACTTCAAATGACGAAGATGCGAGAGGTCAAATCCACTTGACAGCATATTTTGTATAACTCTATGGTAAAGATCAACGATATGTAGAGATTCAATAGCACCTGCATAGTCGTTTTGAAAGTAATTGTTCCGGGGAACGTCGACCGTAACATTGCAGAGTTGCAACTTCTTTACAGTCGGACAGAATATAAGAGACAGGGGGAATTCCTGAACATGCACCAGCGTTAAAGCGAGTAGGCTATTATATCGGATAATGTCCTCTACGGCACACGAAAGTGCATCTGGATAAGCAGTCCATGACCAAAACGCTGTGTTGCGGAAGTAAAATAATTCCAATTTTCGACAATAGCCGAGGATGCAGGCAATAGTAGCTATCCATGCGTCGGAACTCAAATCGGGATCTACGTACAAATGAAACTCGCGAATCAATTGCCCCAGGTAAGGTTTGCTTTCAAGAGCAACAAGAAGACTTTTGAGGCTCGTTGCTCGTGCACGTATCAAATCATCAGTAAGAAGTTGTACATTCGTATAGTCGACCACAGCAAAGATATGAGCTTGCGAGATGCTGTGAAAAAAGTGCGAGACAGAAGAGCAGGCAAGCAGAGCATGGCGGAAGTCCTTATCTGATCTTTGCCCCGCTATTTCTTCAATTATCAAAATGATTATCTCTGCAGAGAGTGAAGGCGGGCTAGGGTGAGCGGGAGTTATGGTAGGAGTATCCATCATGGCTGTCATGGTTGTTGTGGGCCAAAAGAGTTGCCGACGATAGTCCGGTCAAACGCCCTTTAAGTAGTGATGTGCTGGTTCAGGCTCCGGCTCAAAGCTTCATGGACTCACACTTAGTCTTTCACACTCAACAATTTAACCTCCCCTTTGCTTCAATGCACTTTTAATTCAGTTTAATCTCTAAACTAAAGTTTCTGCCATCATTTCTCCTCGAAGCCGCTACTAACGTCACCTCCGATCTGACAGAACACCACGACACGTTGGAACATTTTCAGGCATGATATCCTGACTCTGCGATACATCGCGTCGACCTGGATCGCGTGGACAGCTTTCATCCAGCAGTTTTAATGAGAGTTAGAATGCTCACGGATAGGTGTAAGCTGTGATCATCAATCAGCAGTATTCATTTCCGTCCCGAAAAGGTTGAACCTCTCAAAGCACAACTTCACCTTGCTGCTAATGTCTCAGAGAACACGTCAGTGAGTAGCGAGTGTCAGATGTCCAAAAGATCCTAGAGCAATGCAAGAAGATTAAATCGCATGAACTGGCGGTCAGGCGTTATTCATGTTCCAAAAATAATAAGGCAACAAACCTATACAAGTCGATCGACGCCGAATACCAAGGAATTTCCATGCTTGGTTGGCTAGGGGGTTGACGGACGCGTCTTGTGGAAAGCATGTTTATATGATGGTTCAAAGCCGAATCACCTCAGGTATGAAAGTATATTTTGATTTCTTATTTGGTTTTATACAGAGATGGATGGAGAGAACGTTATAGACCGCTGCAGTGGGAGCCGTGGGTATAACTTATGAGCGACGAAGAGAGGCCGTTGGTCGCGGTTAGCTTGCACCATCGTATGAATTTAACAAGACACAACAGCAGTAAATTCTTGTGCCATCACATCGACCAGCCACTAGCTATTCTTGAAACCGCCTGCTGTAGGCCGAGGAAACATGTTAAAAGTATCTATTGATTAAATATGATCGAACTTTACAATACTCAGATGCCACCCAGGATAGCACATCAAATGGATCCGCGTTTGAATGCATCCAACCTCTCCTTGATCTGTAACAGCCTCAACTTCCTACCCTCCAAGCCCTCACGCTTAGCCGTAAGCACAGGGTCCTCGCTCAATAACTGCTTCATCTTCTCGGTAGCATTTGGATCCTCAAAGAAACTGGAGAGCAACGCTTTGGGGAGTTGACCTGACAACTCTTGGTTCAACCCATGTTCGACGGTTAATGGAATGTAGTCGATGATACGCTGCATGAGTAGAGGGTGGTGAGTACATATCACGACTACATTGTAATGACATGAAAAATACCTTACACCCAACTTGGAAGTATGCACGGACGTTTGCCATAACGACGAGTTCATTGTGGTACTCGTTTTTTGACAATGTTGGATCGCGTTGCGCCGCAACAGCGACAGGCGCTGGTAGCACGGCAAGGTAATTGGGCATTTTCCTGTGAACGTCAAGATAGAACTGGAGCCACTTCTCCTCCGAAGCTTGCATGTAATGCGAATTCTGCGTAAACAGAGGCTCACTCTCGAGTTTAAGCATCTTGTTCAACATCAATAGCCCAGTTTCTTTGCTTCGTTCAAGTTGCTCACGAACCAGCGACCTATACGAACAGCGATTCAATTAGACAACGTACAAAGGATAGAAGGTACGCAGTACATACCTAACATACTTCTCGAGCGATCCAAACTGACCAAAATGTGTGGGAATCAGCTCTTCGAGCAAATTAGAAGCAAAGCGGAAGACATCGTTGAAGCACTCAAGCGAAGGAGCACGCCAAAGCCTGGTAAATTCCAAAATAAGCTTCTTGGTGGCTTCGAAAGGGACATGACCCGGAAGCTCCCAGCCAATTGACCTACACATCAGGCAGTATCAGTATACAAACGCCATCGACACCATTAACAAACTCACTTTGCAATTACTTCCCTTACATCCATAAGGTTCTTCGCTGGAACTGCCGACTCCGTACCAGTAAACTCACCATCAGGCGACCCCGGATGGCGATAATGCCTATGATCCACAAACGGTCTAAAATCCGGGCTTGTCTTCAGGATGTCAGTCTTAAACTGCGCATATCGTTCCCTACTCGCTTGCACGAGGTGCTTATGCTTCTCTCCATGAACCGCTTTTGCAAATTCGCTGCAGAATTCGTTGATTCGCAGTAGAATTTCGGTGACTGGATCACGTGAAGGCAGAGGAGGGAGAGCATCAAGGTCCCGGGTACAGTCGTGTAAGAGACTCTCGACGTTCTGTCTGAGCTTAGGGAGGCTATGAATGATTCATTAATCTATAAAGCACCGGCAATATAAAATATAGGCAACATACTTATTTGCAATCAACTTGACCAACAACCGACTAATATCATCCACGAAATTCGGGATTCCAAAGCGGTTCCTCTCTGCAACCTCATTCCAAGGCGATGTCGAATCGAAAAATTCAGACGCAAGACGATTTGATTCAACGCGAGAGATATCGTTCCCGCGCTCCTCGTCATTGGGCAGACGCACACAATAATAGCCATGCTTGAGATGATGTTTGATGTTCGAATAACGACCGTCTAGGATGTCTTTCCACTTTCGCCGTGCTCCCAAATCGCCTGTCCCGAGAGTGTCAGGCTTCGTGAGGATACCTATGTCGGTGTTAGATGCACTCATGTGTATAGAAAGTAAATTACGAGCCTATAGTGCGCTCCCCGTCTGGGTCTTCGTTTCGCGCGAGCACAACTGCCTGTTGATTTTCCAAATCATCTAACAGAACAGTTTATTAGGTAGATAATAAAGCTAATGAACGGTCTATACATACCACTCATTGGAATAGTAATCAGAATTAACGTATTCTCGCCCTTAATATGAGAAACGACCAAATCCCGCACAAGGTCGATGGCTTGCGGATCCGAATTCTGAATCAATCCTTTGCATACATTCCAACGTTAATATTTACCTCCATAGAATAAAACCAAATCAACCCACCCGGTAGATCGATAAATGACAAATCCGTAACGTCAGGATCATTGACATGCACGCACACTACATTCTTCGAAAAAGTCAGCATCTTGTCATCTGTCGCCGTCGCATGCTTCAGCTCTGCCTCCGTCTTCGTATAAAAGTCCTCGGGGCTCAGATGGGGGCTCAGGACAGCTGCCTGAGCGCGACGGAGCCAGATCTCCACTTGTGCTTTATCGGTGATCTCAGCACCGAAGGCGAGTGTTGTGGATGCTTCGAGACGAGCCCCAGATGAGTCATATTCCTTTCGTAGCGCGATGGAGCAAGACCAGGAGGCCGATGAACTCGACATCGTGCACTCCATTGGACATCTGTCAATTTGTGAGTAATAGGATATAGACAACGAGATAAATTATTCGCCTTGTGCATGTTCCGCTATCTCGTGGTACATTTATCTGAGCAAATAGATTCAATTGTGTACGAAACGCAGATAAAGTACAACGTACTCCGCTCACTCCTTCCACAAGCGAGCTCTTCCCGGCTACGCGTCTCCCATTCAGCACTTCATCCCAATATCAATAAAAGCAGCTCACCCGATTGTCCACCAATGACAGCAATTCGGGGAAGATCAAAGTACATCCCCGCCCTACCAAATACCCATAAGAAGTCACACAACTCTGAATCGGTAGCACATACCCCAGCTCGCGCAAATCTTTATCAAGCTGCATGAGTTCCTTGCATTTGCGTGCATAGTCGCTGGAAGATATTGTCGAACCACTTGCTGTAGTCAAATGGTTTGCTGGGACTGATGGGTCAGACATGGACATTAGTATGGTTTGAGGAGGTGCAGTATGAATGTACAGATACTTAAAGATCACTGATATTTAAATACGATCCTACAATCCTCAGTGACTCCACGAGGCGTAAGAATTAAGTCAGAGCTCCAGTCGTTGAAATTGGTTTATCGCAAACTGCTTCAACCGATCAACAAGAATTGGGGCGTATTTGGGGTACTGAAATCCAAAGCTATGCAAGATGAGACGCTCTCTGCTTCGCAATCAGGAAATACGAGCACATGATCTGCTGGCCGTCGACACGATGTTGATATCCAGGTGCGCATGTAAATATTTTCTGCCCAAAGAAGGGTATAAAAGCCTAATTTATACAATGCTTCCATTTCACCATTTTATTCTCAGGTGACCCATTGCCGCTCTAGAATTCCCCTTGAGGTGTGAGAACACGTATACAAGCAACAAGTAAGGAAAATTTATCCAATGTTGAGATGTGACAATCACCGTGAACGATCAACCTTTGTGCATCCCTTTATTCGCCTACTACCTTTACCATTCCATCCTTTATCTCCCCTTCCTTTATCTTCATATTATACTATATATACGTCGTAGACAGTGGCCTAACACCTCAGTCTATTATACATTGACTGAGGTGAGCCACTTACATTTCTTATTCACTCGTACTAGTACTCACATTACTTATTAGCTAGTGTGATCGGATCTAGGTACATACGAGTCTAATCATAGTCCATAACGAAATACATGGATATATATGGGTACGATACAGGGTTGTGTTGGAAATACAAACCGTCTCTCGCGCATCGCCCACCCTTAAAGCACCACTCGGAATTCCTGATATTGGACCCACGTATTATTTAGACGAAATAGCAACACATTTATTACTCGGACTCTGTAACGTAGAAACAATTGATTAGTATGTTTAATTCTACTTTTGTACATACTCCTTTTATTATTTCTCGTAGTATAAAAGGTCTCTAGATAGCGTAGAAACACCTCAGTCAATTCTTATCTGACTGAGGTGAGTTACAACCTACTTACTTATTTCGTTTCACTCTTACTGATTATTCTCGTAGCTATATCTTATTTTATTCCGTTAGGTATAGTTACTCCGAATATACTATAGTCAATTCTTATCTGACTGAGCTATATCTTATTTATTCCGTTAGGTTGAGCTTCAGATCTTCAGAAACCGATTACTGTATGTAATGGAAGAGCACAGTCGATTCATCGCTTTGAGGATTTACCTTCCAAGTCAAATAAACATAAACATGAACAACTCCAATTCAACAAGCACCCACTCAGAAGCCAGAATTTCTCGTTGAACGTTCATCGCCTCCTCCGAACGCCCAACAGTCACCCACTAATGTTGGAATGCCAAGCCTTGCACTCGTGGAGACATACAAGATCGCGACTGCTTTTCTCATCGGTTATAAATAGTTCTTGTGCCTCCACTCGTGTTCACATATAATTAACGTTTGTTTTTACTGTAATTAGGTAGTTGTGATAAAAAGAAATGCCGTAGTACATCTGAACGTTCTTACAACGAAAAGGCATTGTTATTTATTCCCGCTGGTATAATTTCCATTTTACTGTTGGAAATACAAACCATCCGATGCTTCACTCGCCCCTTAATTATCCACTCGGAATTCCTAATATTCGACTCACCTATTATTTAGACGAAATGGCAACACATTTATTACTCGGATTCTGTAACGTAGAAACAGTTGCTTAGTATGTTTAGTTCTACTTCTAGTACATACTCCTTTTATTATTTCTCGTAGTATAAAAGACCTCCAGATAGCGTAGAAGCACCTCAGTCAAGTCCTATTCTGACTGAGGTGAGCTAGAGCTTACTTACTTATCTTTATTTCACTCTTACTGACTATTCTCGTAGCGCTAATTATTTTATCCCATTAGTCCGTTATTTATTTCGGACAAGAGAATTTTTATGAGTATTAGGCTCATCATTTTGCGTAAATACAGTTATAATGTTTAACGCAATTTCCCTTGCTCTTTTCATTTACTTCATATGATCAGAAGTGGATAGAAAAGCTTGAAGTGCAAATGAATGCAATAGTTCTCTCAGAGGCTCTTCAACACATGTAGAATCGTATTTTATATTTTTAAATAGTACGATATGCATGCAGCATAATACGGGCCGAAGATACTATTTCCATAGAGTACTTAGGGCATTAGCTAAATAAAAGTCTTATAAATATGTCTTTTTTACTATGTCTCTCGAGCCAGATCTGTAACATAATATCCTATCCTATGTATTAATTTAATTTACTGAGAGCAAGAAAAGTGATATTATGACGAGTTGAACACTTTGTGCAAGAAATGTTATCTATATTATTAATTATTGAAGTTATGGATTTTCGTATATAGATGCCCAAATCAGTGGCTCAAGTATTCAGAGCGATCTGAGGAGTAGCCATAATCGTGCCTTTGTCATCGTCTGTAGAATCCAGAATATTGTCCTAAGTTAGTGGCTTAAAAGGAATGAATCAATTGTTTGGAGAGCTCGCTGATCACTGTAAGTTATTGTAAGCGATGGTTATTATGTCAATTGAGTCGTGGGTATCATATTTCCATGACGTTGTCAGAAAAGAGGTTAAAGCGATGCCAGTAAGAACGTTAAATCGCATGAACTGGCGGTAAAAGCATTATCCATCTTCCAAAAGTAAACCTATACAATTTGATTGACGCTAAATCCAAAGATTTTACGTCAGTTAATCCTGGTAGCCGCATACAGTGTGCCACAGGACAGAGTAAGAGTCGACTATAACCTCTCAACCAAGTAGTTGAGAGAAGTAGTTGAGTGTTAATCGAATTGACGTGTGAAGGCATTGTAAAGTTGTAGTACTGCTACACGTATTAAAATGCCTGGAATCATTAGTGAAGTACTTATTAATTTCGTAAAACGCTAATACTTCATCGAATCTCCCAAAATAACCGACAATTGAAGCAAATCAGCTATATAGCCGTTGCTGGATATTTCGAAGCCTGATTCGAGTAATGGACGGAGATCATTTGTTTAATTTCTGGTCTTCATAGTTTGCATTGAAGGTCAGAGAGGAACTAGATAATATGTTGGTGGTTGGGGTTGGCAACGACTATGGCGTGTTGGTCGCTATTGGCGTGCTCCATCGTCCGAATCTAAGCGAAAGTAACAATATCAACGCGCACATACAGGAACACAGATCGAAAATGGATTCTTGAAAATTGGCATTGCAGTCGGTAAGAGGCACTTAAAACTAGCTATTACACCTGGGCGAGATCGAATGTATTTGCAGAATTTCTCCGCCGCTGAGGGAATGGTTGCTAAATAGAAGCATGCTTGAACCCATCCAACTTCTCCTTGATCTGCAATAACCTCATTTTCCTACCATCCAAGAACTTACGCTTAACCGTGATCGCAGGGTCCTCGCTCAACAACTCTTTCATATTTTCGGTGGCATTCGCATTCTCGAAGAGACTCGAGAGCAAGCTCTTAGGAAGTCGACTCGCCAAGTCTTGGTTCAGCCCGTGTTCGATCGTCAATGGAACGTAGTCGATGATACGCTAGATTAACAGAGGTTGATTAGTACATGTCAAGGCTTTATCTAGATAGGAGAAGCAAATACCTTGTATCCAACTTGAAAATATGCACGAACATTTGCCATGACCACGAGTTCATTGTAGTACTCGTCCTTAGGTTCCACCGTCTCCTCTTCCTCATCATCATCACCATCGGTATCGGGCTGGTGGGTGTAGCTGGGTTGCCAGTCGATAATGGGTTGGTTACGAAGATAGCTGGGCGATCTCCTGCGAACACTCTGATAGAAAGAAAGCCACTTCTCCTCTGAAGCCTGTAGGTAATGTAGATTCTGTGTAAACAGAGGCTCACTCTCGAGCTCAAGCATCTTGTTCAACATCAACACCGCCTCTTCTTTGCCTTGCTCCAGCTCTACATGAACCAACGACCTATGCGAACGTTACTCCGATTATACGATGCCCAGATGATAAAAGTTGTTTAGCACATACCTGACATAGTTCTCGAGCAATTTAAACTGACCAAAGTGAGTACAAACCAGCTCGTCAAGCATATCAGAAGCGAAGCGGAAGATATCGTGGAAGCACTCGAGTGAGGGAGCACGCCAAAGTTTTGTAGATTCCAACACCAGCTTCTTTGTAGCTTCGAACGGGACATGTCCAGGAAGTTCCCAACCAATCGATCTACATAGAATATCAGCCATGATCATCATCAAGCGAGGAAACCGACTGACTTCGCAATAACCTCCTTCACATCCATAAGATTCTTCGCCGGAACTGCTGACTTCATATGGGCAGATTTACCATTAGGCAACCCCGGATGGTGATACTCCTTATGATCCACAAATGGTCTGAAATCCGGACTCGTCTTCAGAATATCGACCTTGAACCTTGCATATCGTGCCCGATTCATCTGCGCGAGTTGCTTGTACTTCTCCCCGGCAACTGCCTTCTGGAAGTCGCTACAGAACTCGTTCACCCGCAGAAGAATCTCCGTTACTGGATCGCGTGAAGGTAGAGGAGGGAGGGCGTTGAGGTCCCGTATGCAGTCCTGTAAGAGGCCGTCAACGCTCTGTCTGAGCTTAGGAAGGCTAGGAATAGTTTATTAATTTATGAAGCACTAATAATATAAAAAGACTGGCAACGCACTTATTCTCAATCATCTTAACCAATACCCAACTAACATAATCCACGAAATTTGGGATCCCAAACCTATTCCTGTCCGCGACCGTATTCCAAGGCGTCGTCGAATCAAAGAACTCAGAGGCAATACGATGCGCCTCGGCACGAGACATCTTCTTTCCACGTTCTTCATCGTTAGGCAGACGCACGCAATAATAACCGTGCTTGAGATAGTGTTTCTTCTCTCCACCGTCCAAAAGAGTTTTCCACTTCTGACGCGCTCCGATATCGCCTTTACCGAGGGTGTCCGGCTTAGTCAGGATGCCTGTAGTGATATTAGGCGTGATAATGCGCATGAATCCTTGGCAACGAACCTATCGTACGCTCGCCATCTGGGTCTGCATTCCTTGCGAGTACAACTGCCCGCTGGTTCTCCATGTCATCTACAAAGTCCCAAGGTTAGGAACACATCAGGCCTGATGAAGAGTCTATACGTACCGCTCATTGGAATCGTAATGAGAATCAACGTATTCTCGCCCTGGATATGTGACACTACCAAGTCATTCACAAGATCAATAGCTTGTTGATCGGAATTCTGGATGAGCCCTTTACACAAAATGAAATCAACATCTGCTTCCATAGAATGAAACAAAATCCAACTCACCGGGCAAATCAACAAACGACAAATCCGTAACGTCAGGATCGTTAACGTGCACACACACCACATTTTTCGAAAACATCAAGGTCTTCACATCCGTCGCCGCAGCTTGTTTTAGTTCTGCCTCCGACTTTGTATAGAACTCCTCCGGGCTCAAGTGTGGGTTTAATACCGCTGCCTGGGCACGACGCAGCCAGATCTCAACTTGCGATTTGCTGGTAATCTTGGATCCAAAGGGAATGGCGGTCGAAGCTCCGAGAGGATTACCAGACGGATCATATTCTATTCGAAGTGTGATAGAGCAGGACCAGGAGGTCGACGAGCTCGACATGGTACATTCCATGGGACATCTATTAAGGTATTAAACGACAATGCAAAACACGAGATAAATTATTTACCTGGTGCATGTTCCACTGTCTCGCGGTACATTTATCTATGGAAAAAGGAGTAGGAGTCAGTCATGTACGACATGCAGATGAAGTATAACTCACTCCACTAACTCCTTCGACAAGAGAACTTTTCCCAGCTGCAAATCCACCATCAGTACATCACACCCTGCTATCGAAGAAGAAACCCGCCTGATTGACTACCAATAACAGCAATACGAGGTAAATCAAAGTACATCCCTGCACTACAAATCACTCATGAGCGGCCATGCTACAGCTCTGCATTTGCTTGCCATACATACCCTAACGCACGCAAATCCCTATCAAGCTGCATAAGCTCCTTGCACTTGCGCGCATAGTCCGTGGAGGAGATTGTCGAATCACCAGCAGGGCTCGAGGTTGTAGATGAGAAGCCATTGCTGTTGGCTGCATTTGAACTGTTCAAGGTGGTAAGGCCTCGGGGTGAACGGCCGGGCTTGAATATTGGCATGGCTAGAGGGGATATAATAGAGAGACTTACAGATTCTTGATGTTAAATACGATTTTACACTCTTGTCATCGTTCTGTGGGCGCAAAGCGTCTACGTACGCGCCTAGATATGAACGTTGTGTTGACGTTCAACCGATTAAAAGGAGTGTGAAGCAGAAAGCTGTAGAAACACGGAACTGACATGCTCTCAGAAGCGCGCGGCGGCATGCCGCATCACTGCCGGAGAAGCTCTGACAGCTGATGTAAGCCTTTCCAGAAACGTCCCTTTTTGCATGGTTTTGGATGTCAACATTCTGAGTCACCACCCAACTCCTAGGGACATCTCAGAGGATATAGGTCGGATTTCGCCCAATTTGGCAGGTGTGCGCCGTTCAGTGCCATAAGTAGGCGTCGAAATCCTCAAAAGAAAACTGCCGACGACGTGTGTGAGCTATATAAATATAAACCACCAATTTGTCCGAATTTTCGTATTTCAACTGCATGCGCGTTTTACCAGAAAACGCACAAAGAAAGTCCAACGGGAGCAGATAAAAGACAAACTAAACGCATTGGACCATTGAATGCCAACACCTGTAGAAGTGAACAAGAACTACCCCAAATCAACGGGCACCCACTCAAGAGTCAGAAGTTCTCAGTGATCTTTATCAACTCTTCCGATCGCCCACAGTCACCCACCAGTATTTAAATATCAAGCGCTGGACTCCTGGGACACTGAATAACTCCGAGTCACCAGGTACCTATTCAGGAGCCAGAAGTTCTCAGTGAATCTTTGTCAACTCTGCCGAACGCCCACAGGCACCCACCAGTGCTGTAATGTCAAGCGCTGCACTTGTAGACGCATACTAGATTGCGACTGCTGTTCTCGTCGGCTGTAAATGGCTCTTGTGCATGCACTCGTATTCTACATATATTTAAGGTTGATACTTAGCGAGTCATGCTGAAGAAAGCGGCCCTCGCACGTTTGCGACGGTAGCTAAAAGTTCCCGAGTGAATGGAAAAGTCACGTTCATTTTAACAAGTTAACAGGCTCACTGGTTCTTTCTTAGTCGCATGCAATAAGTAGATGGCGATTAGTACTGAGAACGTGGTTGTTGGAATTAGTAAGCCCGACACATCGCTTACTCAGCCCGAGACACTTTGTAGATACTCGTAGTATATTCTAGTTAATTAGTTACTTAGTATATAAGGCCTCTTTAGAGGCCTGTAGTAGACAATCAATTCATATTTTATATTCTACTCTTCACTGCGCACACTCGATTTACAACAGTGGTCCCAGTATAAACGTAATGTTACACCATACTAGTAAACATCTTCGCCAGTGTGACGGGAGCGCGAGGTTAATCGCGGTCACGGCACACGAGAGGTGAGAAGCTCGAGTCGAACGGGATAGACTAGCGTAGGGTATATCCAATTCGTAGAACTTGGGGGACTCGTAGTCGAATACGAGGCCCCTTATATACTGTAGGTAGAATGTAACTGACTAAAAGAGTGTCGAATAACTATCTAGTTAATATGCTGAGTCTGAAAGTAAGTACTTAAGATAATCTAAGATAAGATGAAGGAGTGTGGTAATGTTTTGTCTAGGTATCCGTCACATACGCCCTCCGAGACTTTGTAAAAGTCTCCATAATAAAGAAATAAATGGTCGTAAACGAGTGTGGTTTTGTAAATATGAATTTGTAGACACAGTAGTTGCGGAGAGATTGTTTGAAGTCAGGGCCGTGGAGTTTACAAGCCTGCGCGAGTACGGAGAAGTGCAAGTGTGTTGCTTTTTCGAAATTCAATAGTATCTCCTCGTAAAAGTTGTTCGCGCTCAATGTGTCCTTGATTGTTGGGCCAATTATAGTCTTCCGGTAAGAGTTGGTGAGCGTGAGCCGAGGTACCGGGCATCTGGGAATATTGAGCGTTGGATGTGGTGGGCTCGCGGTAGGCTATAGATGCGTCTGATCCATATGGTGGAACGCTAGAGTTTCGCGTTCAATCCTCATCGCAGCCACATTGATTTGGTGTGATTGAGACACGTGCCTCAATCAGGAGGGCGTGTGTAGCGGCGCTACGATTTCTAATAGAGCACGGCAGACCCGGCCTTGTCACCCGGAGTAACGGTGCTATAGAACCTGTAATGTTGATGGTATAATGGGACGGATAGTCCAACGGAAGTTGCGCTGCGTGCGATTCCAGCGCGTTCCATTTTCCTCAGACGTTACAGCCAGGCTCCTGTCAGTGACGGTGTTGGTATATATCCTCGCTTATTTGATAGGAGTCCATCAAGCGCCAATTTCCCTGGGTTGCTCCCCTAGTTTAGTTCATAGAAACTCGTCTCGAATGACGGGCTTGGGTCGAGTACGTAGAAGAAAACAGAATGAGAAGTTGCTAGCCAGACTCTTTTCGACCAATGTACCCTTGTCGCTATTAGCGCAGACCATCGTTCGAACCTAACACAGAACAATAAAAGCAAACTATCTGCACCGCCACACGTCGGTATGAAATTCAAAAGCTATTGATCTTGGAATCTCACTTTGGGGAACCTCGTTAAAAATAGCTGATTATATGCTCAAGTTATGCTACGCCAAAATCGCGAGTATCTAATCGTACTTTGCAAGAATTCTCCGTCAATGAGGAAAGAAATACTAAACAGAAGTATGCTTCAGCCCATCCAATTTCTCCTTGATCTGCAGCAGCCTCATCCTCCTATCCTCCAAGGACTCACGCTTAGCCGTGAGCACAGGGTCCTCGCCCAACAACTCCTTCATCTTCTCGGTGGCATTTGGATCCTCGAAGAGACTCAAGAGTAGCGTCTTAGGAAGTTGACTTGCCAACTCTTGGTTCAGCTCATGTTCGATGGTCAATGGAACGTAATCGATGATACGCTACATGAGCAGAGCGTGATGAGTATATACCAGGGCTAGATGCTGACGACATGACAAATACCTTATATCCAACTTGGAAGTATGCACAAACATTTGCCATAACCACGAGTTCATTGTGATACTCGTCTTTCGACAATGTCTGCTTTGACGACATTTGCTTCGACGATATTTGCTCCGAATTCGTTTCTCTCATTCCCTCATACATATTTTGTTTGAGAAGGTAACTGGATGATCCCCTGCGAACGTTCTGATAGAACTGGAGCCATTTCTCCTCAGAAGCCTGTATATAATGTGAGTTCTGTGTAAACAGAGGCTCACTCTCGAGATCAAGCATCTTGTTCAATATCAATAGCCCAGTTTCTTTGCTTCGTTCAAGCTGCCCACGAACCAACGACCTATCCGAGCAGCGATGCAATTAGACAATGCACCAAGGATAGAAGGTATGTAGTACATACCTAACATACTTCTCGAGCGATCCAAACTGACCAAAATGTGTGGGAATCAGCTCTTCGAGCAAATTAGAAGCAAAGCGGAAGACATCGTTGAAGCACTCAAGCGAAGGAGCACGCCAAAGCCTGGTAAATTCCAAAATAAGCTTCTTGGTGGCTTCGAAAGGGACATGACCCGGAAGCTCCCAGCCAATTGACCTACACATCAGGCAGTATCAGTATACAAACGCCATCGACACCATTAACAAACTCACTTTGCAATTACTTCCCTTACATCCATAAGGTTCTTCGCTGGAACTGCCGACTCCGTACCAGTAAACTCACCATCAGGCGACCCCGGATGGCGATAATGCCTATGATCCACAAACGGTCTAAAATCCGGGCTTGTCTTCAGGATGTCAGTCTTAAACTGCGCATATCGTTCCCTACTCGCTTGCACGAGGTGCTTATGCTTCTCTCCATGAACCGCTTTTGCAAATTCGCTGCAGAATTCGTTGATTCGCAGTAGAATTTCGGTGACTGGATCACGTGAAGGCAGAGGAGGGAGAGCATCAAGGTCCCGGGTACAGTCGTGTAAGA
The DNA here is from genome assembly GCA_004379715.1 of Crucibulum laeve. NCBI lineage: Eukaryota > Fungi > Basidiomycota > Agaricomycetes > Agaricales > Nidulariaceae > Crucibulum > Crucibulum laeve. The sequence continues at coordinate 25,760 of ML213689.1, forward strand.
GACTCTCGACGTTCTGTCTGAGCTTAGGGAGGCTATGAATGATTCATTAATCTATAAAGCACCGGCAATATAAAATATAGGCAACATACTTATTTGCAATCAACTTGACCAACAACCGACTAATATCATCCACGAAATTCGGGATTCCAAAGCGGTTCCTCTCTGCAACCTCATTCCAAGGCGATGTCGAATCGAAAAATTCAGACGCAAGACGATTTGATTCAACGCGAGAGATATCGTTCCCGCGCTCCTCGTCATTGGGCAGACGCACACAATAATAGCCATGCTTGAGATGATGTTTGATGTTCGAATAACGACCGTCTAGGATGTCTTTCCACTTTCGCCGTGCTCCCAAATCGCCTGTCCCGAGAGTGTCAGGCTTCGTGAGGATACCTATGTCGGTGTTAGATGCACTCATGTGTATAGAAAGTAAATTACGAGCCTATAGTGCGCTCCCCGTCTGGGTCTTCGTTTCGCGCGAGCACAACTGCCTGTTGATTTTCCAAATCATCTAACAGAACAGTTTATTAGGTAGATAATAAAGCTAATGAACGGTCTATACATACCACTCATTGGAATAGTAATCAGAATTAACGTATTCTCGCCCTTAATATGAGAAACGACCAAATCCCGCACAAGGTCGATGGCTTGCGGATCCGAATTCTGAATCAATCCTTTGCATACATTCCAACGTTAATATTTACCTCCATAGAATAAAACCAAATCAACCCACCCGGTAGATCGATAAATGACAAATCCGTAACGTCAGGATCATTGACATGCACGCACACTACATTCTTCGAAAAAGTCAGCATCTTGTCATCTGTCGCCGTCGCATGCTTCAGCTCTGCCTCCGTCTTCGTATAAAAGTCCTCGGGGCTCAGATGGGGGCTCAGGACAGCTGCCTGAGCGCGACGGAGCCAGATCTCCACTTGTGCTTTATCGGTTATTTCAGTTCCGAAGGCGAGTGTTGTGGATGCTGCGAGACGAGCACCGAATGGGTCATATTCGATTCGTAGCGCGATGGAGCAGGACCAGGAGGTCGATGAGCTCGACATTGTGCATTCAATAGGACATCTGCTAATTTGTGAGTACCACGAAGAAGAGAAAAATAAAGTTGTTTACCTGGTGCATGTTCCACTATCTCGTGGTACATTTATCTGAGCAAATAGATTCAGCTGTGCACGAAACGCAGATAAAGTATAACATACCCCACTGACACCTTCAACAAGCGAACTCTTCCCAGCTGAGATTCCCCATTTAGCACATCATTGTAACAATAATGAAAGCAACCTACCAGATTGACCACCAATAACAGCAATACGAGGCAAATCAAAGAACATTCCTGCACTACTCATTGAATACCCATGAGCAATCATACATAAAACTCTCAATAGTCTACACGTACCCCAACTCTCGCAAGTCTTTATCAAGCTGCATAAGCTCCTTGCACTTGTGTGCATAGTTGCTAGAGGAGATAGTTGAACCAGTTGCTATAGTCGAATAGTTCGCTGTCGAGCTGCTTCGAGTGTCGCTGTGACTGGAAGACATAGACGATGATCGATTGTGTTTTGTTCTATTCGAACCGTTCAATCTGGTGTAAGCCAGGGCTGAAGGGCGCTTGAATATTGACATGGCTCAAGAGAATGCAGAGCTAAGTTACAGGTCCTTGATGTTTAAATACGATTCTACAGTCCTCAATGACTCCACGAGGCATAGGAACCCCAGTCGTCGAGGTTGGCTCATCGCGAACTACTTCAACCAATCAACAAGAGTTGGGGTATAGTTCGAAGTGTTAAGCTCCAAATTGGACGCTTTCTGCTTCGCAGTCAGGAAATACGAGCCTATAATCGGCTGGACGTCGACACGATGTTCATATCTAGGCGCACGCGTAGGCATTTTCCGCTCAAAAGGGAGAATAATAGCACAACTTCTACCAGGCTTCCGTTTCATTGTTTCATGTTCATTAAACATTTGGCCTGCAGAGCTGAGAGAAGCAGCCATGAAAGGGCGGCCCATTGCCACTCTAGAATCCCCCGAGGCATGAAAGCCTTGATACTGCGATACTACTCGCCGGCGTCCAATGTCTATTACTCTATTGTCTTCGCAAATTGGAATCTTCGACGAGTAAAAAGTATGGGGTTTATCTAAGCCTAGTCTCCTGTAGACATAATGTTAGAATATAGACGTACTATCATCCAAGCCCAACGAAAAGCACGTATATATACATGCGGTATAAGGTTGCTTCGATCGCCTTGAGGATTTACCTTCCAAGTCAAATAGACATAAACACAAACAACGGGCACGCAGGAATCAGATGTTCTTAGTGAATCTTCACCACTGACTCTTCTGAACGCATGATGGAGTAAGACTAAGAGGAGGATGAGCTCGACATGGCGCAACCCATTGTACATCTGTCGGCTTGTGAGTAAAACGACATAGAGAATGAGATAAGTTGGACCTGGCGCATATCCCACTGTCTCGTGTTACGAAACGCAGATAGAGTTCAACGTATCCCACTTACTCCTTCCACAAGTGAACTCTTCTTAGCTACGCATCCCCATTCAGCACTTCATCCAAATATCAATAAAAGCAGCTCACCTGATTGACTACCAATAACAGCAGTCAGGGGAAGATCAAAGTACATCCCTGCACTGCCGGATACCCGTAAGAAATAAGAAACCATACAGCTCTGAATCGGTGGCACATGCCCAACTCGTGCAAATAGTTATCCAGCTGCATAAGCTCCTTGCACTTGTGCGTATAGTCCGTCGATGAGATCGTCAATTCTAATCCAAGAACTACGAGCCTGCAATTGGCTGAAGGTCAGACACGATGTTCATGGCTGGGCGCTTCCCAAAGAAATTAGAGGAATACAATGCTTCTATTGCGTCGTTTCATGTTCATCAAATCTTCAGCTTGTAGAGAACTCTGAGAAATAGCCATAAATGAGCCCTTCGCCGCTCTAGCATGCCCCAAGGCATAAGGAGCTTGGTACTATCGCCAGCGTCCGACTGTCTCCGACGCCTACTATTTGGCTGTAACTTGGAATTTTCAATGAGCTAAAGTAGCTGGAGATGGTTTATCCCAGCACCACGAAATGTGATCTTCAGAGAGTGATAGATGGTGGCTGAAGTTGAAAACTATGCCAGCCGCTCAAGCGGTTTCGACTTCGGAGTCAAAACAAACATAAATACCAATAACCTAAGCGGGTATTCGCTCATGATCATCAACTCTTCCGAGCTCCCACTAGTCGCCCAACAGCTTACAGCTTCCTTCTCCAGTCGCAAGCAATAATAACCCGCTGAGAAGACGCTTTTTTGGTTGTGCTCTATCAAGGCCCATTTAAGGGGTAAATCTAGAAATATACCTAAACGCCTTTGCGACTTCACCGGTGGATCCCTGCATATTTTCCTCTCGCATCAAACTCTCTGGGACATACGTCGTGACACCAGTTGCACACCCGCTGGGGGCGTGTCAATTTACTGATTAAAAAGCAGATTTTTCTGGCTCTTGCTTCGCGACATCATCCTCAATGTTACTTTTGGTGCTGTTTTCTATAATATCATTTCTTGCCATTTTTGTGAATGCAAAGACATTCACGTCAGCCGCCGACCTTGTCCATCATAATTATGATTTTATCATCGTGGGTGGTGAGTGGATTATATCAAGCCCTGAATTCGATATCAGAACTTGACATAACTCCTCAGGTGGCACTGCAGGATGTGTTCTCGCAAACCGTCTTTCCGAAACTCCTAGTGTCAAAATTCTTATGATTGAAGCTGGCGTCAGGTACTTAATCCATTTTTCGTCGCGCTTTATCCCCATTTTACCAATTTCGATTACCCAACAGTGCAGATGGAAACCTCAACACCGAAGTTCCTTTCTTAGGCGTTACCCTTCCGGGTTCGACTTTGGATTGGAATTTCACAAGCACTTCCCAAGTTGGTTTAAACGGAAGAACCGTACCGTATCCTCGAGGGCAAACGCTAGGTGGAACCAGCGTCATCAGTGAGTTCACATGGCGAAATCACAAATCCGCATCATCAATAGCAGATAGACCTTTTGACCTGGAACCGAGGCTCTAATGATCTTTGGAACAAATGGGCTTCTATTACTAATGATGAAGGCTGGTCTTGGAACAACATTCAAAAGTACTATTTGAGGGTGATGAAATAGGATTCGCCGAAATTGAACTTTACATTAATTGGTATCACAGACATCTAGATTAGTGAAGCCTGCAGATGGCCACGACATCACAGGAGAGGTAATACCTGCTCTTCACGGAAATGGCCCTGTGCAAGTCAGCGTGCCAGGATTTCCCACCGACCTCGATGATCGTGTGGTCAACAGCAGCAAACTTCTTGGTGGACGATTTCCTTACAATGAAGATTTCAACTCTGGCAATAATGTTGGTGTTGGTGAGAAGCTCCTATTTTCCACTTCGTCTTCTAAAGTATTAATAACATGATCAGGTTTTATGCAATCGACAGTTGGAAATGGTGCACGAAGCCATTCTGCCAATGCATATTTAGAACCCGTCCTAACCCGTCCGAACCTCGATCTTTTGATTGATACACACGTCACCAAACTCATTCAGACAAGTGCTAAAGGAGAAACACCTATTAAATTCGGGACTGTTGAGGTCGCTGCTTCTGCAACTGGTGAGATACAAATTTGCCAACCTTTCTATTTTCTTTCACTGAACATTCGGTTATTATAGCCCAACTCGTCCACATTAATGCAAAGAAAGAAGTTATCCTCAGCGCTGGCGCGTTCGGCACACCTCAAATTCTTCTTCTATCTGGTATTGGGCCCAGGGCACACCTCGAAAACAAAGGCATTTCAACAGCGATCGACCTCCCTGTCGGCCAAAACCTGACTGATCAGCCGTTATTGGCCAGTTACTATCTTATTAACTCGAACCAGACTTTTAATCATATTCTGAGCGATCCCAGCGCTTTTAATACGACGCTACAGGAATGGATAACATCCAAGCAAGGTCTCTTCGTTGACTCGCCTGGAAATACTCAGGGATTTGTGCGACTACCTGCTAATTCTTCCATCCTCAAGCAATTTCCTGATCCGGCCTCTGGACCTCTGTCGCCACATACTGAATTTATCTTTGTCGTCAGTTTTTCTCTCTTTCCCTATAATCCTTAAATTCATAATCCACTCAAGGATGGATTTGCGCAATTTGGGCCGGTCACTATGCCGACTACAGGAAATTTCATGACTGTCCTCACTGTCGTCGTTTCACCTCTTTCTCGTACGTCATCTATCCATCTTTTATACTTCCTGCTTTCACCTTTTATCATATCATAGGTGGAAACATATCCTTAGCAACTTCCAACCCTTTTGACAAGCCTCTCATTAATCCTGGACTCCTCACCCACAAATTCGATATTCTAGCGATGGTCCAAGCCATAAAGGACGTGCAAACCTTTATTCAAGCCGGACCATGGGCAAACTTCGTACAAGCTCCATTCGGGGATCTGGCCACTGCGAAAACGGATGATCTGAAAGCAGCTTTTGCGCGTAATTTTACAGGAGCGGGCAGCCATCCTTCCGGCAGTGCACCGATGTCTTCGTCAGAATCAAACCGCGGGGTTGTGGATTCGAAGTTGCTTGTCAAAGGTGCTTCAGGACTGCGTGTTGTTGATGCCTCCGTTTTCGTAAGTGGCCTTAGCTCATCTCGATAACCTGAAGAACGATGAGCTAACAATTAACTTCAATGCGTAGCCTCTCATACCCGAGTGTCATATTCAAGCGCCAGTGTACATAATTGCTGAAAGGGCGGCTGATCTTATCAAACTCGCCCATGGTTTCCCAACTGATTTGTCTCCTGTATAACCGGATTCTTCTATTCCTCGGTTCTGATTTTGTTTTCCGTCTCAATGATCGTACTGCATAATTACTAAGGCGAAGTATATAACGAATCGTAAAGTGTATTGATTTTAGGAGTGGATTGCATAGGACTTCGAACGTCACGTTTAGGGGTCATTCGTTTTACGACGGCTCAAAGCATGTAGATGATTTGAAACCTGGCAGGGATAAACCGAAGCTTACCATCAGAAAAGCCAGAGAAGTGGTGGTTGTGATTTAGAAGACGAGAAATCCCATACATGCAGCCGAAGTTGAAGACTTTTCTCGCGCAAAGTCGTGGAAAATAAAGTTTATAAGGATGCGAAATGTAAAACAAATACATACATAGGGCGAAAGCAAGACAGAACTTGGTCTAAATTATAGCCTTTCAAAAACATACGAACCCGGTCAATCCACTTTTCACTTTCCGCTCCAAATCTGGCAGGTTCTTCTCCTTACCGCGGGTCCAATCAACGTCACTATCTTCAAAATGTCTTGTATGCTCATTGTCTACTATCCAAAACAGCCTATCCTTGGGCCCCCTGCGAATACCATTGACAGTCACAATATTGCTAGCGGCGCCAGGAAGTGCCCAGATATCACACACCTTCCCATGCATCCAGTGGTCATATTAAGTGCCCGTAGGAATCCAGAAAGTGCAGTAGACACACCTGCATTTTCTGCACCCAACAGACCAATACGTGTTCCGGGACTCGGTACATGGGTCGTAATAGCAGTAGTGGGCTGAGGTGGAGAATAATTCAAAAGTTCGGCGTGAATGCGTAAGGTGAGGATAGGTATCGAGTGAGTTCATCAATCATCTCCTGCGGAACCTTTTTACTCAGGGTATGTTACACGATGCAAGTGTATGCCTAGCGAACATAAATGTTAGAATTTCAGGATCTAGTTGGATCGAATTGACTCGGAAACACTAATGGTTTTCTTTGGTGAAGTAGGTGCGCGTGTAATTCTGACGCGATGGCTGCGACTCGTGTGTGTATAATAGGGAGGTGTTCGTTGTGGGACTACATGTTTGGAACGACGAATAGAAAAGCTAGTTAGTGGTCGACACTTAGGCACTTGTACTATCAAGATGGTGCTGAGCTAGGCACAGTTCGAACACACTAAGAGCACTGTGAAAATCGAGGATTGTGCAGCTGTGAACAAACCAAGAGTGATCAGCTCATCTCAGAACGAAGCGGGTATGTGATGATTGGTTGTTTTTGGTATTCCCCCTTCATAATTAGATCCGTACATCGTATGTTGTACACCACGGGGAGAGTGTGTCTATCGCTCACCCGTCCACCTGATTGTCTCTATACCATACCATCTAGGCGGTCCACACCTTGGCGATAAGCTCTGTGAGGCCTGTGAAGATGTTAGTATCTATCAAAGAAAGGGACTGGAAGCGCAAGGCAAACGCACCGATATCATTCGTGTTGAACTGGTAGACACCGACGAGGGTAGCGACGGTTGCGGTGCGGAGTGCCCATGTAGCTGTGGGACCGAGGACGGGGAACTTGCGCGGGTGGAGGTAGTCCACGATCCATGAATCGAACTACCAGGAGTCAGTCGCACGGTACTGAGTTCAACAATGCTTATACGCGTGTACGCACCCCGATGTGACTGTGCATAACGAGACTGACGCCTAGGATACCATCGAGGACGGGGTAGGTGCTGGGGCTGGTGACAAAGGCGGCGACGGTTAGTGGGACGAGGCCGGCAGAGAGGAGGCGCTCGAAGGCCCAGTGGTAGGAGACATGCACGCGTGAAGGTGGGGGGAAGGTGGTCGGGTCGTTCACGGTACCCTTGTACACGGCTAGTCACAGCCTAATGAGCTCGACATGGAGCATAGTGGTACTGGACATTGCAAAAAATTCCAGAGGTTTGTATTTTGAGGTTTTCTCTACCTATCCCAGGAACTATATATAATGGGTAAAAGAGTTGATGTGGATGAGCAGATGTCGACGTCGTCATCGTCGTCGTCGATGAAACTAGTTTATGTAAGGGGGTGATGGTTTTGACTGGTGCGTACCTCAGGAGGAAGGCGTGGACGGGGGGTTCGCGGAGTTTGAACCCTCTTTATAGCTCAGTCAGAATAAGATTTGACTGAGGTGTTTCTACGCTATCTACGAGTCTTATATACTAGAAGAAATGATAAAAAGAGTATTTACTGTAAGTAGACTTAAACATACCAATCACTTGTTTCTACGTTACAGAGTCCGAGTAATAAATACGTTGCTATTTCGTCTAAATATTGAGTGGGTCGAATACTAGGAATTCCGAGTAGTGCTCAAGGGGCGGGTGAAGCGCGAGGGACGGTTTGTATTTTCAACACTATTTGCACTCAACCCTACTATCGAAAATCATTTCGCATAATATATATACAATCCTATTCCCATTATACTTGTATAGACTCAGGCATCCTACAACCTTTTCGTTACTGCAGTCTTCGCTAAAAGTAAGACTAACAGTAGCCCTGTAGAATATATTATATTCTTTGCATAGCGAAGCTGATCCTGGACGGAATGAAGTGCGATCTCCTTGTTCTTGAGCTCTCGTTCAGAGCGGTCGAGCAGTGTTTTGGTATCTTCCAATTCTCTCTCCAATCTGGACTCTTTCTCAGATGTTGACTCTACACTCTCTAACCATAATGAATATTGAACTCCGAGCACGGAGTTGGAAGGACATTATCCTCACCTGTGTTGATAATTCTATTGCTATTCCCTCCCCCCCCGACGGCAGAATGAGAGATGGGAGCATTAAAAGTGTCGCCATAATCCATCGCATCATCAAAATATGGATCTAGGTGGCAAAAGGGAAGCGAAAAGACGATTCATAGTAAATTAACCATTATTATATTACCTGAAATGTCTTTGAAGGAGGAATTGTGCAAAGTTGAACTTTTGGAATCGGAAAAGACGGGCATTGGCGACTTTTCTGAAAAGCAGTAAAAGGAGAGAGGATGAATTATGTGCATCCGCTTAGCGTTGAAGGCACATATGGCCGGAGTTTATACTTGAACAGCCACTATTCTCCGTCATAGCATCAAGAAAACCTGAGTATCTGGACCTCAGTCAGCCAAAATATTTACACAATATGCCTCCAGGGAACTGCACAAGACGGCACACAATGCGATGGCTGGGGTAACACGATCGGAACGTACCTCGACTCGAAGAGTACAATGCTAGACACCGATTGCAACATGAACCAGTTGTAGAGGCACTTTGAGGGACGACAAGTATATTTCGATATTCTCAAGTGTAGAATGTCATGATTCTAACCATACATGATTCGTCTGGCGCACAAGTCGGCGGGGTTGGAGACCATTACTCTATTGGCAAAAGTAGCAGCGCACACAGACGGCCTGAGGAAACACATTTAAGCCTAATAACTCCACGCTGGCGAGCGACGGTATCTCGACCATGCTCCTCTCCAGAGATGATCATACCTACTAACGTAATGAACATGTTCGACGAAGCCATGAAACCTGCTCAATCCCGCTTCTCGAAAGCGATCGGAACCATGTCGAACGAACTCCCGCCCCAACGACGACATTTAGACATCAAAGTACGCATGGACAGACATACGACATAAGGCGACGTACAGGAGCTGCTCACATTCATTGTAATAGTGTATGCCTAGCGGACATAAGTGTTAGAGTTACAGGATCTAGTTAGTTTGAATCGACTCGGAAACACTATTAGCTTTCTTTGATGAAGCGTAACTTTCTTTGATGAAGCTGATGCGCATGCGATTCTGATGCGACGCGGTGGCTGTGACTCGCGAGAGTATATAGGAGGTATTCGTTTTGAGAGCGCACATTTGCGAAACTGAATAGAAAAATTAGTTAGCGGTTGGTACTTGGGCACTTGCACTGTCAAGACGTCGCTCGTCTAGGCACAACTCTAATATACTAAGAGCACCGTAAAAATCGAGGATTGTGCAACTATGAACAAACCAAGAGCGATCAGCTCATCTCAGAACGAAGCGGGTGTATGATTGGTTGTTTTTGGTATTGTCTCCTCATAATTAGATCCGTACATCGTATGATGTACACCACGGGGAGAGTGTGTCTATCGCTCACCCGTCCACCTGATTGTCTCTATACCATACCATCTAGGCGGTCCACACCTTGGCGATAAGCTCTGTAAGGCCTGTGAAGGTGTTAATATCTATCAAAGAAAGGGACTGGAAGCGCAAGGCAAACGCACCGATATCATTCGTGTTGAACTGGTAGACACCGACGAGAGTAGCGACAGTTGCGGTGCGGAGTGCCCATGTAGCTGTAGGACCGAGGACGGGGAACTTGCGCGGGTGGAGGTAGTCCACGATCATGGAATCGAACTGCCAGAGGTCAGTCGCAAGATACAGGGTTCAACAATGCTTATACGCGTGTACGCACCCCGATGTGACTGTGCATAACGAGACTGACGCCTAGGATACCATCGAGGACGGGGTAGGTGCTGGGGCTGGTGACAAAGGCGGCGACGGTTAGTGGGACGAGGCCGGCAGAGAGGAGGCGCTCGAAGGCCCAGTGGTAGGAGCCATGCACGCGTGAAGGTGGGGGGAAGGTCGTTGGGTCGTTCACGGTACCCTTGTACACGGCTATTCACAACCTAATGAGCTCGATATGGAGCATAGTGGCACTGAACACTCACGTCCTCCAGGAACGTAGGTCGCCTGGTACGAGTCACTTGCATATCTCGCTGCACGCGCCATTAGCATCCGTGTTCTTGTTGATTGGACTGGGCTCAGACGGACCTTGGACTGCAGACGCTGAGCGCAAGACGGAGCGACGAGCGACTGCTCTGTGGAGGGTATTGCGAAGTAGAAGGCTCGAGGACATCGTCGAGGACAGTGAGGAGAAGGAGAGTTGGCGATAGTGCGTTCCTTCGTCGTTGCTAAAATCCGAGACTCGGCGGCACCCCGCCTTCCAATCACAAGCTTCCCGTTACAGCCGGGTCGTGCCGACTTTATCCTATCCCCGCTCACCGTGCCGGTATTTGAGAGCGAAGGGAATGCCAAACTTCAGTCACGAAATCTATTCCTTTCCTCTCCAACAGTACATAGCTATTATTCTCATTCATAAAGTGTCGTATAATACACATGCATAATATCTTCGCCTAATCCTTCCCATCATAATCATATTCAACAATTCATCATATCTTTACCACTACACTTTAGCACTTGCATTCGCTGGGCTTGCACTGGCACCTAAAGAGATTCCAATCAAGTGGTTAACTCCTTCCTTCCTTTCCTAACGCGACATAAAAACTCACCCAGAGCCGCAGTTACACGTATTACTTCCACAGCCAGCCTTGTTAACCGGAACATCGGATTCGGTTTTGCACGAGCAGCTGTCGCAACTGAAAGAGCAATACAAACACTGCCAGTAAACATCCATTTTCAGAGCGTGATGATAGCAACAAACTAACCTAGCACAGCTACAGCTCGTACATCCACAAGCGAAGTCGCGGACTGTAGCAATATCCTGAGTAGCCTATCCGGATGCTCGTCAGCAACAAGTCCAATCCAAAAAGCAATGGCGAAGCACGCACAGAAATCATTGTTGTAGTAGTTATCGTTGTTGGGGGTGTCTTTGAAAATATAAGAGTTGTAGTCGATAGTCGTCTGGGCAAAGGTATTGATACTTCCAACCCACACCTCTCTCGTACTTATATACCCCTAGACGCGCCATTTTCTGGATACTTCCCCGGGTATCTGGAGTTCGGCGATGACAAACGCCCTTCATCCATAAAATCGCGCATATCACGTGTCTGTAGTATCCATAAAATCGCGCATCCCAATTTGGAGTACCTGCCGTCAGCAGTGAGTCAGTATTACAATCCAACTCTATTGATTTGCTATTGATTTGTAATAAAATTTCTCTCCGTTGACCGTTGTGGCAGGCTATGGATGACGAATTTCTTAGCTGTTTTGACTTTCCGAGTCGTCTTTACGAGCTCGTACTATCCTTGGCGACTGCGTCTATTTTTAGAACCTATTCTACAAAAATCATCGACATACGTATCTTTAAACTTATCCAACTCATGCTACAAGTGAATATGCAATATGAACGCCTTAATAATTTCATTCAAGCGAATAACAGTCTGTGACACCTCCCTGTATCGGTGACCTTGCAAGTGTACTCAGTCCGTTATTACTGGATTCGGATTCTGTTCATCCTAATGCTAGCAGCAGTCGACTGTGTCAGCGATATAAATGTAACTCTACAAAACTTGTATGTTGTCATTCTTGATACTCTCTGATGACATCATTCGGCTACCGCACCCAAGGTACCATTAGGCGTTTTCGAACTCTTATCGTCACAATTGTTTCGCCACATCCTTCTTCGGTTCCTACTTCAGTGATGACAATTCAAGCATTCGAGCTGCCATGATGCTCCTCATGGGATCCATAGAGCAAATACAGGCGGTCTAGAGTGGCCATCGATTATTGTGATTCGTCAGTAGAGGGGTCAGAGGACCTTGCAATAAAGCTTGTTTCATGCAGGGCATAAAGCATGGTGATCCCGTTCTCTTTCTAGTCCAAAATCGCGTCAATCTACCAGAGTCGTGAGCCCCCAAACGTTTGGCTTAGTAGATAGCCTGTCGGAGACTCCACATTTTGGAGACCTAATCAAGTGCGCCATGTAACAGAAAGTCATAGTCCTTCCAGGATGTCAGTCAACCTACCCCACGAGGAGCGCAGGGTTCCAGCCGGTATATATATACCCAAGTCGCAAACGCAGTGCGTCATCTTTCATTCCCTATCTCATTCATCTTATTCACCCATATCTTCCAGTAACAATGTCCTCTCCAGCAACACCATACATCAAACCCGGAGCCGTAAGTCCTTGTATCATAGTGTATGCTCCATACACTGATGATCTCCTATAGTACTGCATTCAAATTGCGCGTCATGGTACACAAGCACTTCTCACCACGAAGAGATCCACAGCCGTCGATGAGGGATTTATTGTTGAGGCTCAGGTAAGTATTAAAGCATCCCATGTTAGAGAATTGTTGAAAATGGTTATCGTTGTCTTTAGCCCCTTGGTCAGGCAGATGCATCCACTCAGCTGGTGGGATTTTAACCTTTATTTCTATTATTTGAGGCTAAATGTCTTGGGTATATATAGTGGATCGTCGAACATACTGCTGAATCAGACACTTATACCGTTAAGGTACGCATTTTGTAACGCTTATTAAAATACTTTGACTGATAGTAGCTGAACACAGAGCGCATACACGGGCACACACATCGTCGCAGAATATCCTTGCATCAACGATTGGTCGAAAGTGCGATTGGGAGCTAAAGCCCAGCAGTGGGAGCTAGTTCATGATCCCAAGAGTGCTGATGGTGTCGCTTGGTCAGTATGATTCCTGCGATATGATTATTGATTGCTGAGTATATTTTATGAACCAGGTTCCGCGTTCCAGGCGCAGATCGTACCATTCATTTGGCGTTTGGAAATGCGAATGATCACAGAGTGAGTACATTGAAGTGAGCATTGTAGTATAAAATTAGCGCTAACCGCCAATTCCTTACAGGTTATCATGTACGTTCAGTACGACCCTTCCAATCGCGAGCAAGACGTGGGTATCCTAACATCCAATATCATCCACATGTGCCTAAATATCTGCCGCTAGTGTTTCTTCGATCCGGTTACGGACACCGTCAAGGTTGCAGAATACAAACCGTTGATCGCGTACGTGCAACTCATCGTTTTCCTGGAGTATTTGAATAACACGTCCTTTTTATACATTATAAAGCCAATCTACTATTCCCTCTGGAACTTATCGCATCCGTAACCTCACCACCAAGAATCTCCTCACTCTTCAAAAGACGGCCAACAAAGCTCGTACATCCTACGATGGTGTTTGCGTCGTTGGCCATCCTGAGACCATCGGAGACGAATACCAGCAGGTGGAGTAACTTATTTTTGTTATAATCAAACACAGTGTTTATTGGGTTTTATAGTGGACCATCAAGTCCACAGCATCTTCTAGGACGTTTTATATCCAAGTGAATCTCTATTATTATATAAGAAATACCGTGATTCTTTTTACTGACTCATGATATCTTTCAACCCGTAGAATGTTGCAACCAAACAGTACATCAGATCCGTTAAACCCAGTGCGGCCTGGGCACGTCTCGTCCCCGGTGATGTTCCTCAACACTGGGACATAAGGTCAATATTTCACGTTCTTCTCTTGTTGTTGACTGTTGAATATTTCTGACTATAGGCAAGCCGAGTATGACAACCCTACCCGGGGCCTTTATGTGTAATAATTAGTTTTATTTCACGCTTACGGTCATTAACAAATCTCTCTGCACAGAATCCACATGCCCGAGACCAACCGAGTGATAACTTTGGCAAACAATGATGCGAAACCAGACAGCTTTGTGAGTTTTAAGCCATTCAAGGGGATTATGTACTAATGGTACACATAGACCTGTATCTGGGATAGGTCATACCCAGTGTTACCCCAGGAGAGAGTGCGTGTATCTATAATTAGTCTCCTTTGGATATTTACTCATGTATGTTTAGTGGGCGTTTGAGCCTATCTCTGAGCCTACTGGGGGTACGCTCTTTTCAAAATCCATCTATATAGTTTCATTAATTAATATTTAATAGCCAGTAACATTGGAAGAGGTCCCGTTCTGTAAGTCGAAGTACTACTCTCTGTGACGCCTGCTAATATATATTCTATCCAGTGCTCCACCGTTGGTACAAGGAGTAGTAAGCCTCATACGCGGACATAATAGCGGCCACAGTTCTCAATCTTATTTTTCTAATAGTATAAACTACGCAATGTCGCAAGCGGCACTCTCGTGACCCTACCCCCAGCTCCAAAGGGTAACGATGAGGGTCCCAACCTCGTCGCAAATGAAGATGCGAAGACCGATGATGAGTCTCTATATCAACAGGTACGAACCAAGTAGTCTTGCATATACGTAAATCATAATTCATGAACTTCCTCAGTGGATATTCACATATGAACCGAAATCACAAACCTATTTCATCGAGAACATGAAGACTGGAACGTAAGCTGAGGACAAAACCGAGTGACGCTTGGGGGCTTAAGTCTACATTTGTGACAGGTATATAACCTCAGCTTATCTCGAAAGTGGTGGATACGTTCTGCAAGGCGGCGATAAACCTCAACTCTGGGATGTTCGGTAGGTCGATTATCCTGCCCAGGGCCGACTTATGCTCACTCGTCGTTAGTCAAACCGAATACGACGGTCAGCCAGAAACACAGCTTTTGTGAATAAAGCTTAACCCAATCAACAAAGATAATCACTAATGAATAAAACTCAGAATAAAACTCCCTGCGATCCACTGGACAATGAACGTTTGGTACGGAGCTAAAACGGTAAGTCACGCTTCTGATATCTTATTCGAATGTTCAATTAACACTTTCTACAAGGCCGGAACACGAGTAAGTTTACTATTCATTTTTACCGTTGCTTATCTAAGACCTGATCGGCCTTTCAGGTTGGTCTCTGGCCGCGCGAATCAGTCCCGACACAAACTAGGGAAAGGGTACGAGATTTTTGCTCAAATTAATGCCACTTTTCTTTACCATCTTCTAGTTCATCTTCGAACCTGTCTCCAACCCTCTTCGAGGACCATTAACGCTCCCATGGAACGGAAACAATGGTAATGGGAGTGGAAACACTGGTGGTAATGGGAATACTGGCGGGAACGGGAACATTGGTGGCAATGGTAACAATGGGGGAAGTGGTAACACTGGTGGTAATGGGAACACTGGCGGTAATGGAAGCGAGAATAGTTCCGGAGGCAAAGACGAGCTGTGAATTGATCCTATTTCTTTTTAAAAACGTCTTTCTTACCGACGGACACCAGCGTTGGAACACATGTCATTCGTAACGTCATGAACAACGGTTTGCTTGATCTCGGAAGTCCAGTTAACCATGCTGCCGGGAACCTCACGAATGGTAACAAGTCGCAACAGGTATGTTGAACCTATTGTCCCATGCATCGTCATCACTAATATCTGAGAACAGTGGAATATTGCCCGGAGTTCTGATGGAAAAGGATACACGATTCAGAACTCCCAAAGCGGCAGCTACTTGTCGCCTCCCTCAGATGCCAAGGCATATGACACCGTTCCCCTAACGTCATCACCAGGAGTTTGGAATGTCGAACGCATTCCTGGAGAGAACTCATTTAGGTGAGAACTCTAACTTGGCCTTATTATCATTCACTTATATTTATATCCAAAAGAATCCTTATTCCCGGTTCGTTTAGTGTTTCCTACCGTGACTGTGAATTGAATATTCACCGTGATTGATGACAGGAACAAACTTGGCCATTGACTTGCCGGAGGATGGTACTGTTGCTAATTCTAAGGTAATAATTTATACATCCAAGGGTGAGCATAGGTTAAAAAAATTTATAGGTTCAGCTCTGGACGCGACAAGAAGCGAATCATCAGAAGGTATGTTATCTCACTCATTCCTACCTTGTGTGCACCGCTCAAACATTTCTTTGATTATTAATAGTGGATTATCACTGGCCCTTGAGCTTCCAGCCGTTGAATTATGCATGCATATCACTATGGGATTGCTGTGAAACGATTAAGCTCAGCCCTCGATGGACTGTAACATGTATTCTACTAATTGAAGTGTGCATGTCTGAATTTGAAGAAAATGCTGTTATTTGAATGTTGATGTTTGGTACTAACTGTTTTGCCAGCAATAATACATCATACATGATAGGTAGTACAGAAGGTATGAACACAAATAATATGAGGATATAAATTTCAGAGGTTGGTCATCAAATCTTGGGAACAAGCTTGTTAAAAATAACGTTGGGAATCATTAGCATTGTCGTCCTCTTGTGTCATATAGCTCAATATATCCCACTACTCCTGACCTCTTGGTGTGACAGCTGTGTCTGGAATTCTACGTTGAAATGAAATGGTCGAGTGTGAAGCGAGTGAATCCTGTGGGACAGCGGATTCACTGCCAACAGAAGGTGTTTGATTAATGTCAGAATATTGGGTAGAGTCGATACTCCTGCTAGAACCTTGCAGCTTCTGCCTCAACAGGTGCCGAATTCCCGGAAACCCGGTTGTACTCTTCGACTCTTCGAACCAGTTCTTGATCTGATATAAGGTCTGGAAGAAATCAGGGCTGGGATCTGATACTAGTGATCCATCCATGGAAAGCGTTTGAGGAGGATTGTCGTGGTCAACATTGATGTCAGCTCCTTCACTTTCCACGGGTGAACTTGGCGACTGCTGAGCGGATTGGCTAAATTCCGGGCTTGGAATGCATCCATCATTTGAATGGGGAGAAAGCTGACTCCCTTGGCTGAATGAGTCAGTGGGTGAACCATCTTCCAATCCGAGCACCTGCGCAATACCGTGTGGATCCTGATTAATGAGCTTATCAAGAGCAGAAACATGCTCGAACCAGCCATCACCACTGGAGCCTGGGACTTCATGTGGCTGGAAGTCGTAGCTGGTGTCCATATGGTCACCATCCACATCTGACATCGACGCACCAAGATTCTCACAAAGCATATAGAATCCATCGGTCTCGTTGTTGAAGGACATAATGGTCGTGTCGGCGTCTATAAAGTAAATTAAATGTTGGCTATTAGGACCAATATGTGACACTGACTGTTTGTTGATGGTATGGATTGCATGGGAGGTTCTGTTCATGGAGAGTGAAGATGAAGTAGCTGGACGCCTCTTAGAGTAAAGAATACATCGCCTAAATATATTTGGGATGATGTCAAAGCGTCCAAATGTCAAGGCTTAGGTACCCTTCATACACGGGAGCTTTGATCAGAGGGTCTAGGCAGAATACACTTTCACAGTACGGAAGTGGGCCATTGCGCTTCCCTAAACCGCCGTTACTATACTTGCAACCTGCGGCGATACTGGTTATGATAATTCATTCACAAGCGTCCCAATTAGCAATAAAAATCTTCCTTTTAAATAAGACAATTTATGCTATCTGCATGACTTCTTCGGACGTGTGAATCCGGAATTCGTTACTGCCATGAAGATATTATGACGACGGTCCCAGTTCCCACAAGCTGTGATTCGGACCATTTTTGTAGCTCTGCTGTCTCGTCTATCAAAGCGGAGAGGCACAGTGCAGAAAGCATTTAAAAGGAAGGGCAACTGGGTCCAGCTTGCTCAGTCCGTGTGGAGGTTTGTGTTGGCAAAGGTCAATATCACAATCGTTATGACTGGGGTCTGGGTGGCCATAGCTAACAGGTACGACGCCAAGCGCCTAGAATTAACACGAGTTCAAGACTGTTCAAGACGTGGAGGACTTAGACATACGGGAGGAGGAAGAAATGAGGTGTGCTATAGCTGTAAAGCTAGAAGGATAAGTCGTCGTGTTGGTATGTATTTTAGCAGTCTTCTTTTAGTAAAAAATGGCCAATGATTCCAAGAATTTACGCGATGAATATATAAAGGACTGCTAATACATGTGCTTATATCAATCTCAGTAATGCAAGTAAATAGTACAAAAAAATGAATATCGACGATCCAATAAATAAAATGCTCTCTGAGTACAATGTAACTAGAACGTTCTCACTATGCCCTCCGATACTACATTCTGCTTTTTTTGTTCTTGTTCTTGTTCTTATGCTTGGACTCCACGTACCTACGGACGGCATCTATACGAGCGAGATCATCATCACACTCGGGACAATTGACTCTTGAAGCTCCTGCATGCTTCTTGAAGTGCTTATGCGCCGTTCCAGCGTTCAACATGCCGTCGTCGTACTTCTTGCTATTGGAATAGGAACAGAAGCCTTGCCATTTACATCTATACCACCCCTCCTTGAGGAGCATGTGGACCGACGTTATGTAGCGAACTATCTTGGACACGGGAAAAGACACGTTACATGTACCCCACTGACATTAGATCATTGCCGCAGCGTTGCTGGAACTGGCATCGTCAGCCTTACGTTTCATACCAGTCGTAATCGAGTTTGTTTCGTTTTGGGGAACGTCATTACCGATGGAATTTGGCGGGCTATTACTATCAGTGTCAGTGGTCGTATTATCACTGATTACAAAACCGTTAAAGGCTGCTTGATATGTGTTAGACAAAGGGCCGGAGATTCTGGAAGGATAAGAGGCCGTAGAATCTCCACCATTGAGCAGTGGCGATCCAATTTCGAGTCCCCTTCGAGCTTGCTGCCCTTGAGAGGATGTTGAACTTTCTCGCGCTGTGAATGGACCGTGATAAGGGTCAGGCGCGGATAAAGGCATCGGTCTGCACGGAAATCCAAAACGGAGGAACATTGTCCAGTCGAATTTGGAGGAAATTGTCGAGCAGCTAGAGACTCTGTATCTATATAACTAGCAGTATATGTGGATGCGCCAGAGATTTCAGATTGCAGAAGAGCCGCCGGGGTGTCGGCGGACGAATCGGAGGGGGACAAGGAGAAACCCGATGATCTGTGCCTTGCGAAATATTGTCATATTGGCCGAGCTCTTGAAGAATCTAAAGTATCAAGGGAATCTATGTTTTGGATTTTGACTTCATCGATGGAAGATTCTTGATCAAAAATCATATACTCATCGAAGTCGAATTCATCTTCCTCCGGGTTCTGGGAGCCGAGTTTTTCAACTGTTTGTTAGTCCTGAATAGCGAATGCACCAGAATATTGGCTTGAACCTGTATTGTACGAATGGTTTGTATCCACGAGCAACCATTCTTGATTGAAGGAATGGGTGGGTAAATCGAATGCAAAATTGACGTGTTGCGTAAAATTATATGCTTCTTGATTGAGCATATTGATTTCATAAAATGTGTTCGACTAGAATCGATCGGGAAATCGTCACTGAAGAATGAGGAGATAGGAGCCATTTTTTGTAGTTGCACTTCTATAGATTTGTTCATTGGATCATATGCCGCGGGGGTATTGTTGCGGTTTTTGCAGGACATCATCGGGATGCTATCTGAGAATAATAAAAATGAGAATTAGAATCAACGAAGATAAAGACGCTTAACACAGAACGTTTTATGAAAGAAGTGACGATCGGAGAACTGGTGGCTTGGTCGAGAGATACAAAACAGTAAAGTTGGGCGACTCGTCCAGAGCAAAGAACGCATGGCCCAAATACAAGCAGGATGAAATCAAAGCGTCGATATTTCAAGGCTCATAGGTTCTTTATGAATGGTAGTTTTGTCATCACAGGCTGGTCAAAACAGTACCAAAGCAGAGCATAGTATTAGCCAGGTATCGACGGACTGAAAAGCATGGCCTGCGTTGGAAATATTTCAGCTCCTAATACATCGCTGGGAAGGTAATACCGTAAATATCAACACAAGTGCTGAGAAGTTTGAATATATAGCACGTTACGTGCAGTATTTCTGCTTTAGACGCCGTAAAGAGCGTTTACTGGTGGTAATTAGGACCAAGCGCTGATCAATCGGAATTGTTGACGCACAATTCGATAAAAGCGACCAAGAGGTCTGTGCCCCGCTGCAACTACAGTAGAGGACAAACAAACACGGTAAATATAAACATCGATTTTTACAGCCGGACACAAACACTTTTTTTGGCAAAATACCCTGGAAACGTACTTTTCAGGTTAGTAGGTACCTGTTTCAACGAGCCGATTTGTCTCAAGTTGCCTTTTTTTTCATTGGGGTCGGAAATTTTGGCCATTTGTCACAATAAAAGCCTAAAAATCCGGGAAAAATGTGCAATCGACAGATCTCATGAAGGGCTTCCTGATCCAAGAAAAATCTTTCAGGAATGTAGTGTATTTATTGAAATAAAAATATGTTAAAAAATAATAAAAATAATAGTAAATAACCTATTCCACTTTGAAACAGCTGCCACAACAAACTTATGGCTCCTGGTCAACCTCCGAAGTGTTCTTAAAGCATAGCAAGACTCAAATGCCAGTCAGGATGTACCAACAACGGCCCAGACTCGAACTCTGAGAATTACATCAGTGAGCATCGATTTATCAGCACTGACGTCATACGAGCGCTTCATTAACAAATCTTGTCATAATTGTCATAATTGGATTGAACTGCTGGGAAAAGTCGCTGCATAGGCTGCTCGGAAGCAGAGGGGTCATCAGGCCGTTTTTCGAAGGGCGATGATGGAAATTGAGGCGGTTCTTAACCAAAATTAGAGTTGAAACAGTACTTGTAAAGCCATTAATTTTCCCCAAAATTTTTGGCCATGCTAAGAACCCGTGGGAAAACTTCGGAGATGTGTTTTTCGACGCTATTTAATATCCTGAGCACGAATCTGACTTTAGTTTCCCTCCAAAAAATTTCGATCGGCGGCAATCCACTCAAATCAATATTTACCGTGTTTGTTTGTCCTCTACTGTACAAGTAGTAACACGTACGACCAAACACTGGCAAACAGTGTCTACCCCTCGGTCATCTGTACTTATCGCGCGTTGGGTGAGTTGCTCTCCTAACAACTACACGTCGCTCTCTTGCCCAATCCTTGTTCATCCTTCATATCAATATCTCTCTTTCACTTTCTTATCCAATTCTCTAGCTATTTCCTAGCTCACAGTGATCCTCAAGAGGCATAATTTTATCGCCAATCGCCACAGCCCTCGTCCCAGTGCATTTAGCACATACATCCTACCATCCAACCGAATCACGAGGATGAAGAACAGGACGACAGCATATACTAGTTCCTGAAGAATGTGCTAGACCTCCGGGAGATAACTGATAGGCTGGCTGGTGTTGATTCAGTGAACGCTAGGAAGGTGGGCAGAGGATACGAATGGATGCGGATTAGGGAATCGAGGGATGGATAGAGGCGATGACTGTAGGAAGGATGTGTATGTGTATGTGAGTGATCGAACATGAAAATCAATGAGAGTCGAGGAGGAAGACTCGATATCTAGCTTTATTTTATATCTTTCATTACGCTAAGTACACTAGCTAATCATACTATATAGCAGATTACTCTGGATACTCTGGCTGTCAACTGTCGAGAGAAAGTGCTCTAGACGAGCTGTTACAAGCTATTCTCGTGGTCGAGGGAGGATCTATCTACTTCAGGCAAAGAAAAAGCGTCCGTCTTGACAGCAAAATTCGTACGTCGTGTTGTACTTGGTGGGCATCAATTTGTACTGTGAGCTATAGTAGATTATGTATCCGAATTGCGTCTCCTGAAGTCAATAAACCTGGTGACGTCGATCCACAACGGTAACAATTCAACGACGGAGGCGTTATTAACTCTCGTTAAGAGTGGCGGTTGGAAGTTGACCGCACGATTGCGGGACGCAATGCACCAAAGAGTCAGAATATCGTACATGAGAACGTTCCAACGCTGTGGTGGTGTTCGGCCAAAGCGAAGGGGATGTTCGTAGCTGCCTCAAGGAGGAAAGACGAGGAAATATGTCATATCTTACATTAAGTGTGGGTCCACGAAGCTTTGGACCGGAGCCTAGATTGACACATCGGTAAGTACAGCTTAAGGGTGTTGACCTGACTATCGTCAGCAACTCTTTTGACCCACAATAACCATGGCCATGATGGACGCTCCTATCATAATTCCCCCACTACCCCGGCCGCCCTCACTCTCTGCAGAGATAATGATTTTGATGATTGAAGAAATAGCGGGGCAAAGATCAGATATGGACTTCCACCGTGCTCTGCTTGCCTGCTCTTCCGTCTCGCACTGTTTTCATAGCATCTCGCAAGCCCATGTCTTTGCTGTGGTTGAATACAACAAATCACCACATCCTCTCGATGATTTGCTACGTGCACGAGAAACGAGCCTCAAAAACCTTCTTGTTCTTGTAAGAAAATCTTATCTGGTGCAATTGATTCACGAGTTTCATTTGCACGTAGGTGACGATTTGAGTTCCGACGAATAGATGGCTACTGTTGTCTGCATTCTCGGCTATTGTCGAGAATTGGACTTATTTTACTTCTGCAACACAGCATTTCGGTCATGGACTGCTTATCCAAATGCACTTTCGTGTGCCATAGAGAAATTTTTTCGATATAACAGCTTACTCTCTATAAAGTTGGTGCATGTTCGGGAATTCCCTCCTTATCTTCTGTCCAACTATAAAGAAGTTGCAACTCTGTAATGTTACAATCGACATTCTCAGGAAGAATTACTTTCAAAATGACTATGCAGGTGCTATAGAGTTTCTAAGCGTCGACGGTCTTGATCATAGAACTCTACCAAGGAAGCTATCAAGTGGATTTGACTTCTCGCCTCTTCGTCATTTGAAGTTATATCTGTTTAGGCCAGACGCTTGCAACTTCTTACGGACTATTCTCGATAAATGTAATCAATCACTGGAAACACTCAACTGCACTCTTGACTCCAATCATAACTGTATGTCTGCTTATCTTCTCAGCTATGTTGAAATAACGAGCGCTCCACTGCTCCTTCTAAATTTAGCTTTCTGCGATAATCTCCTATGGTCTCCGTAGTATAAATTGATTCTTCATTTCTCCCCTTAAAACGCGTACCTCTTATTTATCTTTCATTCCTATGGCGCTCTATCCCTTTTTATCGTTACTCTTTTTTGTCTTAGTTGTCTTTTCATAGTATATAAGTAGTACTAAACTGTAACAAATACCTCGCGCGTTTGCGAGGGTCACTGTCTAAAAACCCGAACTAAACAAGACTGCTTCGTTTATTTCAACAAAAGAGTGGTAGATACAACAGCTAAAGGAAAGGCTAGACCAGTTGAATTCAACCTCACGGTTCGAATTGCTATTTAATGTCCATGAAAGTCATGATAGCTTCTAGCTCAAAATATTGTACAGCTGAAGGTATAGTATGACCCCATCTTTGCCAAGCTGCGTTAGCTTATTTTAGTACTTTTGCTGTTTAGTTAGAGCTTTGTATTCCAAGAACAACCAAAACTTCGGAGAGCTTAACCTCGTTAACATTGAAGTTGCGGGAAAGGGGCACTGTGAGGAGAGACCGGTACGAAATTGCAACTGTGAGCGAATTCAAGGCGGGGATTGACAAAAAGCCGGAGCCAGGGGCTGAGTACATCATCCCTTGTAACAACTATTATCTCTAAGTCCTTAAGTTCGCTTGTCTCCGCGCCTGATCCTTGAGGCAATATCCAGCTCAATGTTGACGTTGTCGATGAGCATGAGCTCATGGTATATGCTCTAAGATAGCCATTAATGCCATAGGGAATGCATATAGATACTTATACATGAGCCACACATTGAGTCAGGCGACCCTGAGAAATGGAAAACAATAGGGAAGTAACGAGTCAGCGGGATTACAGTATACAGTTGTGAACATATCTAAAGAACTGTCCAAACGGCGATGCGTGTCGCCGACTCATTCAGTCAAACTGTGCATACATGGGGGCATCTAAGATATTTCTGGAAATGCTGGATTTCCAGGTTTCAGCAAGACAGCAACCAGTCTCGGTGATTCAGGAAATAGAGGATGACCTCCTATCATAGGACTATCCGATTGCGGACTTACTAAGTTCTTTGCTGATCCCGACTCGACGAAAGAAGCGCTCAGAACTTGCGAACGGGCGCTGCAGGGCGCTCTTTCCCAACACTCTAGAGCCAAGGTACATATGATTGGTTTCACCCAAGGAACAAGGGAAAGACAGGTAGTCTTCCGATCACAGTATTATTCATCTCTTCGCCGATTTTGCCGGTGCCAGAGCTCTTCATCGCCTGCTTACATTGGTATTACTTCATAGAATGAGTCCGCCGCCCAACGGCGTTGGTGATTGTTATTACGCCCAAATGGGCTTTCCTCGTTCCTTTGGCATCGGGCGTCATTACAGAATATTCGGCTCGCCCAAACTCTTCAAGATCACTTCCTAGCGGGAGTGCATGGAGGATACGCGACTCCGGGGCATTGGAAAATAGTATGATTCCCTGGATGAATAGCTGACCTATCGCATATGTAAGACCAGACAGAATGCTCAGGCGTAATAGGAACTGTAAGTGGTCGGATGGGGGCGAAAATAATACGTACAGACGAACATGACGTTAGGCGGATATACTAGCTCTCGTCCTGCCTTGGCATTGTTGGGATGAAAATGCAGACGTATCTGTGTGGTCGGCGGTCGAAATGTCCAGTGATGCTCGAACTCCATACTGGCCAGTGGAATTAATATACTACTAGCATTCGTATGTTCCAGAGCAGCATGTATCGACTCGGACCTCGGATTGCCATTTTGAGACATATTGTCACATATAAGGTGCGCGAGCGTGAAAACAAGTGTTTGCTAGCTGGTGGTACAAGCATAGTAGCAGTTGTAGCAATGTGTACATGGGTGCACGATGATAGTTGCAAAGCTAGCCATGATTCGCCACAACGTCATGTGGGTTTATTTTCGGTAACCTTTCGAGGATCTTGATCATATCCGCCAACATAGGGTGGCTACGTCTCCTAAAGTCGTGAGGCCAAGAGAGAGTCCCGTCTGTCAGTTCCCTAGCCATGCTCACTATATCTCCCTAGAGTTCTAGAGGATCGTGTCCATGAAATGTCGAGAGCGCTTGAGAAAGTCTCTCTTTCGTCGTAGTCCGTCGCTCCAGAAACACAATACTACCACGTAAAACTCCGTCACTAAGAGCAGCAATCTTCTACAGCAGTCAGTATAATTTACGTTGCTATCAAGAAACTGACACCAGGCGGAAAACTTTGCGCAGACTCTTTGTTGATGATCCCACCCATTTTCTAATTGACCTTGTCAGGTTGACCGTTTCAGTCCTATAACGAAAGAACAACCACGCACCATTTGGTGAACCTTTGCCCTTCTGATTCCCATTAAATTGCTCTCCTCGATAGGATATGCGAAGTGCAGAAAAATGCCAGGGAAATCTGCGAAAGTTATCGAAATATTGCATGTGAAGAATAGTAATTGGATGATGGTACGTGCGCGATTAATTACTGGTACCCAACATCGCCCTTCATATTCACTAAGTAATCTAGTATTTGCCTCTAAGAAACGGAAAGATAAAAAATTTGTGTAAATGTTTCATAATTACTGTATATCGCTGAAGAATGATTGTGATTAAATATAACTTCTCTCCTTCCAGTGCGCCAACCACAGGTGAACATCGTAAATACTCAAAGGTGCAGCATCAGAAAGGGAAGAACTGATAAGGGCGTTGGAAACATTGAAAGAAGGGAGTCCGATAGCTTCTCCACAGGTCTCGGAAGCATTTCCTTTCGATGCATTGCGTTTACAATCAAAGAAATCGAATATCTGCAACGCAGGAAGATCCTTCAATGTTGTCTCATCGAGTATTGCTGGTGACCTTTGCTTCAAGGCTGAAATCCAAGCTTCGAATGAGATGGTATCAAGATTCAGCTCGACACCAATTTTCTGAAGGATCCACGAAAAATGTACTGGCTTTGGATGGAGAAGGTTTATAACTTCAACGTTGGAAGCCCTCATCTCATTCAACGCCTTCGCCGCCAGTGTCGCAGGCATCCAACTCGCCATCTACCAGGGAATTCGTCAGATGCGGAAAAAGAAAGAAGCACAACACCTTACCCCATCTACTTTGGGGAGAAATCCGAGCGTTTGGCTAGATTTCAGAAGGGCGGGTACCCAATCGGAGGTCGGCCATGCACCATTGACACCGCCCGCAACTTGACCTAGACGAACGATTATAGGCCTGAGTCTCGTTGTCTGGGCGGACGCAAGCAGATATTTCTCTGCAATAGCCTTTGATTCGGAATAGCCTTGTCCTTTAGCTGATAAAAAATTAGACATGGGAAGCTCATCCACCCTCGCTGTTTCTAGCGCATCTACTTTCTTCATTAGTATTAAAGTAATGACACACGTCCAATTACAGGCGGAGACTCACTACGAAACACTCCAACGGTACTTGCGAATACAAATCTTGGTTCATCGGTCGCTGTGGACGCTAGAATGAGATGAACCAGGTTCGACACCCCTGCCAAAATACGTTCGAAGGATGCAAGTGGCAGTTTCCAATTGACGGGCCATGCTAATAAGAAGATCAGCACTGAACCCAAGGCATATAGTTGGGCATATTACCTATATGCATAACATGAGTAACATTGGCTTTTATCTGATGCCATACCCGAGTTATTTAATAACAAGGAAAAATGCATCATCACAGGACACTGTGCTCACCTCTTCTTGGGTTTCAGGATCGAGTCCAAGCCCCGGCAGAGATAAATCGCCCTCAAGGAGTATTAACTTCGGGGAATTCAACGCGTCTGGGTCCAATCCTTCATAGACAAGAGCGGCCTTTTGTCGGTCAAGTAATGAAACTCCCTTTGGTGATGAGCGATTGACCGCATAAATCCTTGACACAGTGCTATCGCCAAGCAATTGGATAAGAAGATTGCTTCCGAGGTGCCCTGTACTGCCCGTTACGAGAACCCCACTTCCAACAGAAGGTGCTAAATTCAATGCCGGTATAACCGGCTTCACAATCGCCGCATTCATCTCCATAAGTCGATGAAACACAGCATCCATAGCGCTCGTGTCATCTCCAGAAGCCATGAGGGGGTAGCTGATCCCACCATGCAAGGACTTCAGGAGTGATGCTAGCAGAATGGGAGTCGGATGATCATATACGAAGTTCTCGGGTACTTCCACGAAGCTCTTCAACGACGAGCGAATGATGTTCTCCAAGCGAGTGGCGTCGAGGCTGCTGCACCCATGATGGAAGATGTTATCAGCATCCCCTATATTTGGGCTGATTTCGTCGATAACAGAACGCACGAAGAGCAGAATGTTATGGAACGACCAGTCCACAGGCATTTTAATCCTCATCGCCGGAGTTAGTTCGATTGTTTTGTATAACGTATTTATTTCGTCTTCGTACGTCAATAAAGCCAGTTTGCGTTTCAGGGAACCCTTCTCAGTGTATTCGAATGACTTCGATGAATGAGTAGTGATAATCATCTATCAAAAGCACATTAGCATTGACATAAAAACAGTTAAATGACTAACCTCTGGAAATAGATGGGATTGAGTGGGAGTTGTTGCGTTTAGCAGTTTCAGTTTTGGCCTGTAGTGATACCGCGATAAAATATATACCAGGAAAAAACATACTTACTGACCATAAGTAATTCCGTAAGGCTGCAAGCTTAGATGCATCGTCAGGATCGAAATAATGCTCCTTTTCTAGCTGCAATAAAACCCCATTTCTTTCGCGTTTGTTTCCAAAAACAAGAGAGCCAGATATTTTGATGTCAGTATTGAGGAAATGCTCCAATGGTGCAGGGTCAGTCTAATTTCAGCGTATCGATTAATTATAATTAGCTGAAATTCTACCCGCACGAACCTTTTCACCGTTCGAGTGAATGAGTCGCTCATCCGCTCGTCCCAAAACCTTCCAAAACCCTGGCTTCTGGGGATGCTCAACGAAATAATCGCCAGAGTTGTAGGCATCGGCAGATCCAAATGTTGTATTCTTGACTTGTAAATGCTTTTGCGGACTTTTCTGAAATGACGGATGTTAGCCTCTTCCGTATGCACAACATAGAGGATATTCACATACAACGATTACAAGTTGGTATGTATCAATATCGACGTTTATAAACCTCCCACCACTGTGCGGGCTTAATGAAAAGTATTCCCAGTCCAATTCCTGATTTTCTGGAGGGTTATTAGCACGACTAATCAGATATGAAGCAGGACTCCTCTTACCAGGAAGAAATGATCCTATCACGCCGGCTTCACCCCTACAATCTCTTTCAGATGTTACGGAAAGTAGATGGATGCACGTACATTCCGAATAGGGGGTATAGCTTCACCCCTTCGCGTGCTAAATAATCACCGATAGTCGTATTTAAGAATCCTCCAACATAAATCTAAAATGCACTGAGATTAGAGAATGTAAATGAAATAAGTGAAAGGTTCTCTCACAAGACCTTTGGAACGTTTCATAACTTCAACTCTTGCTGGCGAAACAGACCATTTCTGCGGCAACGATGTAAACGGTTAGATGAAGCAATAAATATGAGAGACGTTACCTCAATGTAATGTGGATAGGTCACAACATACTCTGAGCGCGACTTGTGTAAACCTTCAAACGTAGCTATTGCACTGGGTGTGTGTGCTGGAGAAGCTGGTGGAAACGTAGCTGCGATCATACCCGCGGCTGCCTGAGAACGAGTTAGGTCGGATAGAACAATGGATAGAATGATAAAGCATACTGACAATCCACGCAAGCATGTGCAATCCGGCACCGTGACTCATTGTCGCCGAATGCCACGCAAATACTTCGTTACAATAGTTATGTGCTCCGAAAACTAATTTGATAATAACGATCAGTAGCGTGGCGACGTGAAGAAATGGACTAAGCGTACGAGGTGCTACAGCACATTGAAGTAAAAACGGGTGAGTCCAAGGCATTGGCTTCGGGTAACTTGTAGAACCTATTCCATGCCGTCAGAATACACTCGACTATTACATTTTTATAAGCAAACCTGAGCTGTGGATGAAGAGTGCAGGTACTTCGAGATTATATGTTCTTGGGGCAACTCGTATATGCTCGTCCTCGCAAAATATATCTTCAAATTTAGGCATCATCGCAATTTGGACGTCGAGAGCAGATTCTAACTCATCATGTAAAATGACAATGGCAGACTGAGCGAGTTTATGATGGGAAGGTTCAACGCTAATGAGTATATGCCGCGAGCCCGATTGTTGGAGTAAACGAGCTATTGCAGCTGCAGAGTTATGATGAGAAATAGGGAAGATCGGAATGCCGATTCTCATCATTCCCAGAATTGTGCAGAAAGTGGTGACTGTGTCTATGGATTCCGTTAGAGAACATTTTCAATGCAACAACGTCGTAAAAGTACTCACCACTCGTAGCCAAGAGAGCAACCGGCGACATGGTCTTATCCAAATTGTCGATATCAAGCTCAAAAACAAAACCGATATACCTTGCTGCATTATGAATCGCAGGTACAACCTCGGTGTACGTCAAGTGAGTATATCCAGCTCTGGGATGATTCTCAAATATGAAAACGCTATGGCGAGGGTTTGATTCGTAATGCCAGTCATATATCTCGGGTAAAGTCAAAGAGCCATCTAACGGCGGAAGTTTGAAGTTGTTACACGCGGTTCCGCTGTAGGCCTGGTTCGTTACCGGAAGTGGCAGTACGAAGTTTTTCTCCATGAGCATAACACGTGTTTCTAAGATATATGAAACCTTTCAGACTATAGGAGGCATTAGATAGGCTGAAACTTACCAAAATTTGAGAGAGACAAATGGGTCATTTGCGTGCAGCGTATTTGGTTGGTTTGAATGTTATATTCTTTTCCAAATATCGTCCATCAAAGAACCCATGCCCTTTACATTCACGAAATGTAAAGATCTGATTAGATCAGCCTTTTAGAAGACCGCTATCATTATTGGCGGCCTGATGCTTGGATTGCATAGTACTTGGACGGACCCGGAGATTCGAAAGAAGCCTGCAACAAAACTGGGCGTATATCCGACTGCTCAAACGCTGTAGAAATGGCACGTGTGTAAGCGATCGGGAGAGGTGATTGGATTCGACACTGTACCTTTCATGCACACCTTTCTTCGGGTATCAGTGACAACGTGGAACTAAAATAAATCTATCGAACGCACACTGATGAGATTCACCATCCGAAGGTATTGTTCTGATCTCCCTTGTCTGCTATTTTGGAATGCTACAACTTTGATTGAGGTTCAGACATTGCGTACATCGTATAAGACTGGTGGGTGACTCTTCGGTTTATCACTAGCCATAACTTTTGAAATCACCATGTGCTAGTATCTGATGGTAAAATACCGTGTCTGAACGCGTATATGTTTGAAGTGTACGAAATTTTGACCGCTAACGTTGTAGTATGCACTTACTAGCAATCGGTTTATCATCGATGGAGCAGAAGTTGGATATTACGAAGTATGTCTACCTGCCATATTTTCTTTATGCTTTTTTATTAAACTGAAGCTACGATCACACGAAGCAACGAAGCGAAGCAGATACGAGTTCGGAACCAAGAAGTGGGGCGGAATGAACTCAGCTGACGCTGTCGTGGCATGTCTTTGTTTGGCATGTCCCTTTAAGCACATGCAGCCTCCACACCAGCACACCGCATTTTAACTCTAATTTCTATAAATATATCCTCTACATACTTACCTGTCATGCACCTACAGCGATCTAAAAAAAAGCTATGGATTGGCCATTTCGCATACAGCAACCACCATCAACATAACACAAAGGCTATCAGTGATGACTTATGGCCATTAAAATAAATAAAAACGTTAGAACATAGTAACTATGTACAGGATTGCCGTCCATGTGGTATAGATTCATCCTACGAGCCGAAAAATAAGTCATAAAATGGGTTTAAATAAATTAGTTGACAAATTTTGCAATTTGTAGATGCAAGACGCTTTGGTGTGGTCTCCTCCTTTCATTCGTATGGGTGTCTATGAACCAGGCAATGACCTAAATCAAGCTCAACTCTTTAATATTAGAATTTCTGTATAATCTTGGTCTGTCCTGCGCAAGATTCCTAGCGGTTCGTATCTCACTGATAATCCTCGAGAATTGCAAAGGATGCGAGTAACCTATCGAGAACTTCGAGAAGCCCATATAGAACGGATCAAAAGCGGATAGCTTTATGAGCACCGGGTGCCGGGTAGCTCCGAGGACCGATATCAATGGCATAGGCATGTGCCATGAACCAAATCTACTCACAGCCATACCAAATCAGCTCACAGCCATGCCAAATCTCCGCATAGAATCCCTAACTTTACAAGACAGCTCCCCAACACGCATACGGGACTCATCCAGAAAGTCTAGATGGAAGGTTGAAAGTAATATACAATTGATGCGACAATTTGATGTAATTTCGCTGATTCCAGATCCCAACTGTCGTGTACTGCTGGTCATCGCCCATCTCCATTGCTCGCTTGCACGGACAACCTGCATAAGCCGCTCAAATATGGTGCTTCGGGACATCCCTATGGAATTACTTCCTACGGCGTCCAAGTTCATAGATCGGCTGTGATTGCTTCTCTTCTAAATGATGTGAACAATGAGAGTGTTGTCGCCGCCACTCACAGTGTACTAATCAGAGGATCGGTTGTTCTATAACTATCGTCCTGCCCACGCGCCCATCATCAAGTGATCATCAAACTGCTTATCTGAACTTCGAAGTATGCATATTTTTACAGTTGACGACTCATTAACTCGTAATATATAGTAACGATGTATCACGCTAAAAATATCACGATTGATTGTACCGTTGAATGGGTGCGGTCATCGATGTTCAAATACCGCACGCTTAATGTCGGCCCTGGAACCTCATTCCATCCGCGTTTTATCGTTGCCGCTCGTTTAACATGTCCGACGCCCCTATCATACCCATCCCTCCCAATATCGCGCAGTTGTAAGTGTCGGTTCTTAATAGAACTACAGCGATCTTATTTTATTTTATTCAATAGAACAGGACCTCTCGTGCGTATTACATCTTGGCGAGATGGTCGTCGAATAAACGTTGACGTTATATTACAGCTCCTGGGACACTTCTTCAACTGGGGTCTCTTCGGCTGTTTGTGCATTCAGACTTGTAGGCCTTACTTAAATTCCACCCGATACATAATTGGAGCTAATTTTACATTGTTATAGACATCTACTACCTTTCTTTCCCCAACGATAGGAAGCTTCCACAGGTCCTGGTTGTGGTTGTATTCACTATTGAACTTTTACAAACCGTTCTGTCAACTCGCGATGCATTCCGTAATTTTGGGACTGGTTGGGGCAACTTTGCAGACTTGAACGAGATTGGGTGGCTATGGTTTAGTGTCCCTGTCCTAGGGACAGTCAGTGAGTACTGTGACTATCTTTTGGACCTTGTATCTAATTGTATTACTATAGTTACGACTATTGCACAGATGTTCTTCGCATGGAGAATCTGGATTCTCAGTAAAAAGCTGTATCTCCCGGTACCGATTGCACTGGTATGTCGTCATTATTAATATATTTAGCTATACTCACTTATAGCGCAGATTTGTCTCGTACAATGCATCTCAGGTATCTGGGTGGGAATCTGGTCACACCTCATCGGCGTATTCTCTAACGTTCAGCACCACACATACAAGCTCACATCGGTAAGTTTCTTTTCCTATCATACAAATAAGCTACTTACTTTTATGCGATAGATATGGTTAGGCGGTACCGCACTTGGAGACGGCATCATTGCTGTTAGCATGATATACTATTTGACCCGATCACGTACGGGTTTCCAGTCAACCAACCTTCTGATCACCAGAATTATTCGAATAACCGTCGAGACTGGCTTGATTTGCGCAACCTTCGCTATCTTGGATCTTTCCTTTTTTTTGGCATTCCAGGACAATAATTACCACTTGGCAGCGTCCGTTCCGCTCTCTAAGCTGTATGCGAATAGTCTTCTAGTGGTAAGCATTGCTTATAGCTTGAAAGTAAAATAAACTGAAGTCTTCAATTCGTAGGTGCTCAATGCCAGAGTCCGTATCGTTGGCGCACGCGGCTCGTCTTTCGCGGAGGAGGATTCGACTCTATCAATTAATAAATCACGCATAGGAGTCCAAATGATCAGCGCAACAGAGATAACTGACGATCATGGTATTTCTCTTAATGATGTATGACCGTTCTTCTAAATCTTGAATTTTCACTAATAAAATGAATCTGTAGGCATCGAAATTCCGACATACAACTCAAACAAGCTCCTATAAGTCGGAGATGTTGGTGTAATGGATTAGAATTCTGGATAGTTGTTAGTTCTTATTTTTGGTCTTTAGTATTATTTTTATTGGTCTATCGTGAACTTTGATTCGGATGACTGTTTTATTCTTGAAGACTGTGTTGCAAAGTGTAATATTAATTCATGTAATACAACGTCGTCGCCGTTGCGATAATGATGGAAGACTTCCGACCTGGCAGATGCTATCCCTGTGTCAATCTATGATTCGAATTAGAAGACTTTCAGCACCAAAATGATCAAAGACTTCATGGTTCTGTCTAATGACAAGATGCATCATCATTTACTGCTAATAACCCTGTTTATAGCTGTTTGACTCAAATACCTGTCATGTTAAACTCTGACATCTGCTAAACGACGATCTGTCCCTTTCTGTAAATAGCTTCGACGCATTGTCTTGATCTACTTATAGATTTACCAAATTCTCAGCTCTGATAGTGCTTCACTTGACAAGATCGATTCACTACCACCCCATTCCCCGCTCCCACCGTAGCTTATGTACTCACTACTCTTGCTGCAGCCCCTACATGTCAATCCCCTCGATGTCCCGGCAGTTATGTCTTGCCAGAGCAGTACCATGAGCCGCGATATTGGGGTGCAATACAGAGAATTCCATCCCCCCCCCCTTTTTATACGACCCTGCTAGTAGGACAATGTCAGTAGCGCAGCCCCAGCCGATGACCCCTTTGACACCTACCTACGAGTACTATTAGCTGTATATGCGGTCGATATGCAGAATTTTGCAATATAAAGGCCGGAATCGAAGAGCGCCACCCATGCTCGCATAACGGACCCCGCCATCGATATCTATCTTACCATTTCGTCCTCTAGAGCGTTTCGTATCTCTTTCGTAAATTTCAACGCTCAGGGATTAAAGAGTGGGCCGAACGATCGCAAGGCGCTTGTGCAATATCAGCTAGCACGTGGGTTGACAGCCGTGTGTCCGTTTCAGTCAACATTCTCCCGGGAATCCGATCACTGAGGATGGGAATTCGCGGCTCCTTCCCCTCAATCACAACGCAACAATATTTGCCTGTTCGCAACATCGGCAAGCTTTTACAGACATATAGCGGCTCGTATTTTGGCTAAATTTAATAGAGAACTATCTGCATAGAGGTGGTGGCGTTTTCGGTTTTCGATGACCCACATTTTGTGTATAATAGAGTTCATGCACAAGTACGGGGATCACCAGAAAAAGCATGACAAAACGTTACATTCCTATCCAGCTGCTCAAAACTCAGTTTTCGCCAAACTCACTTCGAAAGTTCCCGTGAAATAGCGTTCTGGAGAGCTTCTTGCTTATCTATTAGCGAATTTTGGCCTGCCTCTGGATCTCAGTTTGCTTACACTGAATTTATCTTCATCGTACGTGCCATTATTTTATTTCTCACCATTCACCTTGAACTCGTGTTCCACTTAAGGATGAATTTGCACCATTTTTGTCCGCCACCATACTGGCTACGGCTTTTGCCATTTTTGCCAATGGAAAGGCCTTCACATCACCGGTTGATTTGGCTCTTATGATTATTATTTTGTCATTGTTTGTGGTAAGTGGAGTATATTGAGCTTTCCATCTGAATCAGAAGTCATAACTTCTCTTTAGGCGGCACCGCTGGATTTTTTCTCGCGAACCGTCTTTCCGAAATTCCTAGTTCAAAAATTCTCATGATTGAAGCTGGTGTCAAGTGTGCAAATCTAGTTGCCACTCTTTATCGCCATCTTGCCGTTTTTGATATCTCAACAGTCTAGACGGAAACTTGAATACTGAAGCTCCTTTCCTGGGAGTTACACTTCCTGGTTCTTCTGTATTGGAATTCCACAAGTACCGCGCAAATGGGTTTAAACCGCAGAACCATACCATACGCTGACGGGTTTACGCTAGGTGGAAGCAGTGTCATCAGTGAGTTGCATGATATATTTGTGAATGCTCATCATTGATAGTAGATAGACCTTTTAACCTAGAATCGAGGCTCCAATAATCTTTAGAACAAGCGGGCTTTCCTTACTAATGACCAAGGCTAGTCATGAAGCAACGTTCGGAAGTATTCTTTGAGGGTTAGGAAAGGATCTCTACAGAAAGTGAAGCTACTAAACATCATCTACATAGACTTCTAGATTATCAAAGCCTGCTGATGGACACGATACCATAGGAGGGGTACTACCTGCTGTGCACGGAAGCGGTCCTGTGCAAGTCAGCTTCCCAGGATTTCCCACCGAAGTTGGTGATGGCGTGGTTAACACTAGCAAACTCCTTGGCGGGCGATTCCCTTACAATGAGGATCTCAACGCTGAAGATAATGTTGGTATCGGTGAGAAACTCATTTTCACTTCCTTAACTTCCAAAATATTGATGATTTGATAGGCTTCATTCGGCTATTGGAAAAGGTACGCGAGTTCACGCTGCCGTAGCATATTTAGAACCCATCCAAAACCGCCCAAATCTAGATGTTTTAATATCTACCCATGTCACCAAACTAATTCAGACGAGCCCTAAAGGAAAAACACCTGCTACATTCGGAACTGTCGAAGTCGCTGCTTCCACGACTGGTGAGATAGATTTTCGTTCACCTTGTCTATAATTTTAGATATACAACTACAGCCCCACTCGTCCAGATAAACGCGAAAAAGGAGGTAATCCTCAGTGCTGGTGTAATTAGAACTACTCAAATTCTTCTTCTCTGCCATTGGGCCTAAGGCACAGCTCCAAAGCAAAGGTATCGCAACAGCGATCAGCCTCTCTGATGTCGGTCAAAATTTGATTGATCATCCGTTATTGGCCAATTACTATCTTGTCAATTC